>VCRD01002858.1:8278-28274 GCA_006783055.1 Trinorchestia longiramus
CTTGTAATCATTGTGCAGTAATGATTTTGTGATCATTGTGCAGTAATGATCTTGTGATCATTGTTCAGTAATGATCTTATGATCATTGTTCAGTAATGATCTTATGATCATTGTAAAATAATGATCTTGTGATCATTGTGCAGTAATAATCTTGTGATCATTGTTCAGTAATGATCTTATGATCATTCTGCAGTAATGATCTCATGATCATTGTTCAGTAATGATCTTGTGATTATTGTTCAGTAATGATCTCATGATCATTGTTCAGTAATGATCTCATGATCATTGTTCAGTAATGATCTCATAATCATTGTGCAGTAATGAGCTTATGATCATTGTTCAGTAATGATCTTATGATCATTGTACAGTAATGATCTTGTGATCATTATAGCCAGCTGACTCCTGCTTGCCAGCTGGTGACAGGAACAACAGCTGTCTCAGTGATCCATCACATGACCGAGTTACAGCGCTTGATGACACTGAATTTAGCGGTTGATGACACTGAATTTAGCGGTTGATGACACTGAATTTAGCGGTTGATGACACTGAATTTAGCGCTTGATGACACTGAATTTAGCGGTTGATGACACTGAATTTTGCGCTTGATGACACTGAATTTAGCGGTTGATGACACTGAATTTAGTACACAAAGAATGCAGGGATCTTTCCCATCTTTCTTAAAGTCTCAGAAAACCATTTAAAGCCTGAAAAGAACTACGGTATTGCTATTAATTTTTTAGTCAACGAAACATTAATGGCTCTAATAATTGTGAGGTAAGATTTCTGTTACTTGCCACGCCGTTACGTATTGTGTTACTTTCTTCAAGTCACGCGTGTAATTAAAATACGCGTTTAATTCCCTACATTTTTCAAGGAACGCGTTAAATTAAATAACGAGCTAAATTGGTTACATTGTTTAAGTTACACGTTTAATTCGTTATATTATTCAAAGAAAGCGTTTAACAAAAGTTCACGTTTATCTTTTTATTGTTCAAATAACTTGTTGAATTAAAGTGAACATTCACTAAACATTTGGTACAGTAACATTGCGTACACATGACGCTCAATGAAGTTCACTTAATAAGTTCCATTAACTATTTTCCTGTGCAGTTTGGGTTTATAAATTGAAATGATGTCAACAAAAGTCGTACACAAATCTGCTACGTTAAAAATTGCTCAGGGAAATTTTCAGTACTACGTGATGACAAATTGAAGGGTGGACAGCACTAGTGGACTACTTGCATTTTTTCCCACGGGAAAAAATGCAAGTAGTATTCCTTTTTCAAGCTGTGATATTCACAATAAACTAATACGCTGAAGAACTTGTGTAGCAAAACACGTTCAGACAATCTATACTCAACTAAAACAGAACAAAAAAAGCTAACACTTCAAATTTCTTATGCCTGATTCACAATACCAGACTCACCTTATTCTCTCATGGAGTTTTACTCAGCGTAAAGGAAGCTTCATTACAACGATACTATGAGCATGACAGCAGTTGTGTTGAGGCTTGTGTTTGCGGCTACCACGGAACTTAATTTCGGGGGAAATTGAAATTAATTCGTTGTTTCATGTTGACCTTCACAGGGAAAGCCACTCCTCATCCTGAATAATGTGGCTATGACGCGAACTGTTGTAGAGCTCTCTTGTTGATCTGATGTGTGAGGCTTAATGACATCCTACTCTTCAGTTAGTTATATCCTACTCTTCAGTTAAATATATCCTACTTTTCAGTTAATGACATCCTACTCTTCAGTTAATGACATCCTACTCCTCAGTTAATGACATCCTACTCTTCAGTTAATGACATCCTACTCTTCAGTTAATGACATCCTACTCTTCAGTTAATGACATCCTACTTTTCAGTTAATGACATCCTACTCTTCAGTTAATGACATCCTACTCTTCAGTTAATTGTGCCCCTCTCTTCAGTTAATTGTGCCCCTCTCTTCAGTTAACTGTGTCCCCTCTTCAGTTAATTGTGCCCCTCTCTTCAGTTAACTGTGCCCTCTCTTCAGTTAATTGTGACCCTCTCTTCAGTTAATTGTGCCCCTCTCTTCAGTTAATGACATCCCGCTGCCGACATGGTTGACGCGGCTAGAAATACGGCATGGGACTTGGGTAAACAACTGAATAATTATCGAAGTAATTATCCGACCCAAGAATGGGCCAGAAGGTTCGTTCCTATAGCCTCATTCTATTCTATTCTACTCGTCAATTAATTATATCTTACTCTTTAGTTAATTATATCCTACTCTTCAGTTAATTACGGCACCGTCATAAATTCATTGTAGTCAATTCATAATTTGAAAATGCTTCTCTTGCCAATTCATTCAACGTATCTGATATTAAATCACCTTGAGTTTTGCGTCCATTTGCCACCAAAAGATCACTAATATTAGATCTGTAAATAGTATACGATTTATGATATTTTTGTACAGTAAGATTTATACCAGTCTTGTTATTCTAGTATAATATCATAAATAACATGCAAGCACATCACAGTCTAGAGGCAGTTAGCGGTTTTAAAAAACCACGGCCACGTTCATGACAAGCAAATGGACGGTCTGTCATATGGCAACACTGCAATCAGCAACAGTCTGAAAAGCAATGTGTAAATTTTAAGGGACAATTTTCGCTTCAAACATACACATCACACTTCATAAACGTGTTCACACGCCAGTCACCTCCAATTGACATGGAACCATACTGATGGTGTCTTGTTAATTATAGTTTTAAAATTTGCGAAGTGCGGTGAGGAAGCGACTGTAGAATTGGTGGTTGATTTAACCCTCAGCTGTCGTGTTTCCTTGATGAAATTTGTGTTTGATGTCATTTAGATAACTGTGTGAATTGCAGGAAATTCGCTATTATTCAAAAAAGAGGGGAAGTTATTTTTAGTTGGAGTTGGGGCTCACAATCCAGGATGTTCACCAGTAAATTGAAAACTTCCGGCACTTTAAAGTTATAAAAGTTGAAGTTATAAAAATTAAAGTTATATATGTTGAAGTTATAAAAATTAAAGTTATAAAAGTTGAAGTTATAAAAGTGAAAGTCATAAAAGTGAAAGTTATAAAAGTAAAAGTTATAAAAGTTAAAGTTATAAAAGTTGAAGTTATAAAAGTCAAAGTTATAAAAGTCAAAGTTATAAAAGTCAAAGTTATAAAAGTCAAAGTTATAAAAGTCAAAGTTATTAAAGTCAAAGTTATAAAAATCAAAGTTATAAAAGTCAAAGTTATAAAAATCAAAGTTATAAAAGTTGAAGTCATAAAAGTTAAAGTTATAAGAGTTAGCTCCCTGGATCATGACCAGGTGCCTGGTGTCGACCACTCCACTGGTCGGAAACAGTACACAGCCTGGAAAACAATCCGTTAATATTTTTTCGGAAAGCGTACGAGAAATTAGCTCTTTATCTTGGTTTCTCGTACTTTTTTAATATATAATGTACGAGTTAAAGTTTTTGACATTGTTTCTATGTACAACAACTGTTTCTAACCAGCGTCACAAATTGCATATATCAACTGTTTCTGACCAATTTCGAAAGTTGAATGCACTATCTATTTCCGACCAGATAGGAGTACAGTACACAAATGTTATACATGTAAGCTGTAAAAGCAATCCACCATCGCGACAATAAATGTAGGCAACTCAACAAACTTTCCGTATCAGGAACACTTTCGAAGTTCCTAATCCAGAACTTTTTTCCTTACTTTTTTCCATTTTAATGTTCGTATTTTAACAAGGAAAACTTTCTGCATTTTTTAATGAACCCACGTTTGCACAATAACTGGTCTTCATTAACTGGTTTTTTACTCTTAAAAAATTAAGTTTTTTTCGTCAGCTACTTGGAAGGAAGAGAAAAGACACAAGAAGCATGGTGGAGAGCTCGTCTTTAGCCACGATTTTCACGACGGGTTTCCGCTTGTTGTGCAGCGTCCGCACGCCTCCACGCAGGTCTTCTGTGTCCGCACGCCTCAATGCAGGTCCTCTGTGTCCGCACGCCTCCATGCAGGTCCTCTGTGTCCGCACGCCTCCATGCAGGTCCTCTGTGTCCGCACGCCTCCATGCAGGTCCTCTGTGTCCACACGCCTCTATGCAGGTCTTCTGTGTCCGCACGCCTCCATGCAGGTCCTCTGTGTCCGCAGGCATCACGGTTCTGGAGGCCCAGGTCGTGGAGTCAGAGTCGGAGTCGTGAAACCGAGTAGTTATTGAGTCAGTTAATACCGTGAATCGTGTACAGAAGAACACCCTTTATTGTGTGTAGGAGAATACCATGCATCGTGTGTAGGAGAATACCATGCATCGTGTATAGGGGAACACCATGTATCCTGTATAGGTGAACACCATGTATCCTGTATAGGAGAATACCATGTATCGTGTCTAGAAGAACACCCTTTATCGTGTGTAGGAGAATACCATGCGTTGTGTGAAGGAGAATATCATGATTTGTGTATAGGAGAATACCATGTATCGTGTGTAGGAGAATACCACGTATCCTGTGTAGGAGAACACCATGTATCCTGTGTAGGAGGAATGGCGGATATGAACTCTAGAACTCACCCAGCAAAACTTTGTTGATGCGGTTGTGCACTTGCAATTCCCTATTTTTAAAGAAGGCATTTAAATCCCCCTTCATGTCAATATTTCAACTCAAACTACACAACATATTTCAAGATGCCCATTATATATTAGTGACCTTTAGTTAGAAACACTTAATACGTCAAGTTTTTGTGCATTCGGTTTACAATGTGAAAGAAATGATATTTTTATGCCACCAACGATTGATCAGTAAACCTGAACACAAAATACCAGAGACACACTTGTGGGGGCACCATACTTTCTTGACTACAAAACTCGTAATAGGAATAACCAACACCCATGGAATCACTGGCGATGTTTGCAGGATTATAACTATCTATGAACAGGAACTGCCACTGAACAGGAACTACCACTGAACAGGAACTACCACTGAACAGGAACTACCACTGAACATGAACTACCACTGAACAAGAACCTCTGAACATGAACTACCACTGAACATGAACTGCTACTGAACATGAACTGCCACTGAACATGAACTGCCACTGAACATGAACTGCCACTGAACAGGAACTACCACTGAACAGGAACCTCTGAACATAAACTGCCACTGAACAGGAACCTCTGAACATGAACTACCACTGAACAGGAACTGCCACTGAACATGAACTACCACTGAACATGAACTACCACTGAACATGAACTACCACTGAACATGAACTACCACTGAACAGGAACTGCCACTGAACAGGAACTGCCACTGAACATGAACTACCACTGAACAGGAACCTCTGAACATGCTTAATTAAGAGCTCATGGCACCAACGAAAATTCTGTGAACGTCCACCTCCATGTAAGGCAACACCGGGAGAGTCCAGGGCTGCTGTTTGCTTGCCGGGAGAGCGTTTGTCGAGTGCACCACACAGCAAATTTAACTTGGTTTCTAAAGGGCAATGAACGAAGTAAGCTCCTATAAAAATCTAGAAACTTCCTTGCTCGCTAACATGCGTGGAAACTGAGAACGATGCGGTGAAAGTTCCTTTCCCTTAATCTCATTGGTGGACTACCAAACGACAAGACTTAAAGTATGTACCAGTATGAAACAAAAAACAAACTTTTTTCAGAAGATCGTGAACTGACTTCACGATTTTGGTAATCATATTTTCGATGATAATGCTGAAAAAAAATGCAATTAGGCTTTTTACACTTTGCGCAGTAGAGTTTTCAAAGCTTCCTAGTCACATTTTAGTTACTCGATTAAATTACTCATTACCAATGCGTTATTTCACTTCAGTATTATACCGCTATTACTAGTACGACAGCATGTGAAAAATTTGTTTTTAACAAATTGTTTTCGCTTGCCAGACGGCGCCGTCTCTCTGAAGTTTCCCCATTGACGAGGAAGAAAGTTAATGACGGAAAAATAACGCGTATTTGATTGCAATCTGGAGTCCTTGACCTCCACAACACAATGCTTACAATACATGTAGACCCGTTCCATCGAGGAGTCAGCACTTAGACTACGATAAACACTTTATTTCTTCTCCTTAGCAATGGCTTGTTTGATATTAATTCTCCTGTATAATTCAGGAGTAAAGAAGACATAAATGCACTCATAAATAAATATATATCATTAGTACACGACGGTTTCTATTACATAATATACATATTAATCGGATGTCCTGGTTACACTTCAGCTCCTCTATTCCATTTTCAAACTATAGACGCTATGTGCAAACTAAACTCTTCCTTGACTCTTGTATTCTTGTAAGTGCAGAAGCTATGCCAGAATTTTTTATAAGGCCGCTTTTTTCATTTATAGAAGCATCCAATGTCGTGCTATCTTCATAAGCCGACCCCAGCTAGAGTGCATCTTACAAATTACTTCTTCTATCTAGATTGCTAATCTGAAAAGCAACCCGTTGAGCTACCCGCCTGTAGAAAATTTCTCTTCTGAATCTTGTCAGTTTGAGACGATAATAAAAACTGGTTGATTAATTACAGTCTTTCCTGCAAGTATTTTCGCACTCAGAATCTTTGTGTGACGCCTCTTTTGGCTTAACTGATCGACTGAAAACTGTGGGTACGCTAAAATAATCTCACACGTTTGTAAGCTTAATAAAAGCTATGCAGAATAAAGAACAAAAAAAATGAGCTTAAGAAATCAAAAAACAAAAAAGGAGCCATGGTAGTTATATGTACATTTCTAAAATCAAAACACTTTTATTTTTAACATTATTTCGCTTTCATTGCACCGACAAATGTGCCTTGTCATCCTACCACACCCATATACGAAGCAGCTTTCAACAGTTATCGTATGTTCTCACGACACAAGGTACACGTCCTCTTTCTTTTCTTCTAAACAGATCTGCGCTGCAGTACATCACGCAGTATTTAGTGTACACGGAAGCTTCAAAAGTCTAAGAACTTTGACGTGTACAAGGTAACAGTACTTAGACTGCGTGTTTCAATGTGGGCAGCAAGGAAAAGAAATGTTGCAATAACTGCAAAGTAAAAGGACTTAACAAATAAGTTACTATCCTTCATTATTTTTCAATTTCATGGCATCTGCGCACATCAAGGTTTTGAGGAACGAACATCCGTTATGGGATATTTTTGTGATATTAATGGAACGTTTACAGCTCCAGATATGTCATTTTTTAAACGAAAATAGAACGCTTTTATTTCTTCTATTAGCTCTATTGCTTCTTTTTTGACGAGCATGTGGGACAAAATTTACGAAATAACATTTGCTGAACTGCAGATATCCTGGTAAAAATGTAAACATTTTTGATGAACGTCTTGTATTCTGAAACCTCAACTAAGTATACAGAGTGACCTAACAAAAAGTAAACCAATATTTTTTATTATTTATTGGAATCTAGAATACCAATTGCAAACGTATGATAGACGTTCTTATCTATCTACCTACCAACCCGCTACAGAAGTTCCATCTGATCCAGTTGGACCACCTCAACCAGTTCAACTCAAGTGGAATTTCTTTACAGGGGTTGGGAATGAAATGAGAAACGATATGTACGAGGGTAATTAAAAATTACGCGGAATACTCCCACGACCCGAGTGGCAACAAGATAAAACATATTCGAACATGTCAGCCAGCAAGAGCATGATCTTGGCTAACAGTTGCTAGCAATCAGTGTTCGCCTGGAAACGAAGCCGTGAGGTAATAGTTGATAAAAGGTAGTTTTTTGCCCCCATGGAACGCGAGGATTTGGAGAAGAACCAACATAACATTTCTAGTAAAATTTGGTTGGAAAGAAACTGATATTATTTAAGATTTGCAGAACGTTTATGGGGATCATGCTTCAAAGAAAACTTGCGTTCACAAATGTATCGAAAGATTTCGAGATGGTAGATGAGCTGTTGAAGATGATGAGGGTTGTGGAAGACCAACAACCTCGAAAACTTTTGAAAACGTTGATGCTGTTAGAAGCCTAGTCGAAGAAGATCGGAGATTGACAGTTTATCAGATAGCTCAGACTATGGGCATATCGGTTGGTTCAGATTATTCGATTTTGCATTACGATTTAGGCCTCAGCAAGCTTTCGTCGGGATGGGTCCCAAAAGCGTTGCGCCCAGATCAGTTAAATCTTAGAAGTGAATTGTCAACGGCAATTTTGACCAAAATTGAAGCGAATAAAGGCAACTTTTTCGGTCGAATCATCACTGGGATGAAACATGGATTGATCAGTATGATCCTGCAGTTAAAACAATGGCTTCCACCCGGAAGCCATCAAAACAGCGGTCAAAACAATGGCTTCCAATGGCGGATTATCTGGCCCAATCAAATTCAAATCTGAGAGGTCTGTCAACAAGGTAATGGCAACCGTTTTCTTGGACTCTGAAGGAGTTGTACTTGTAGACTTTTGAGAAGGTCAAAAAACCGTCACAAGAGCCTATTATGTAGAAGTTTTGAAGAAATTGAGAGCAGAATTAGCTAAAAAGCGTCAAGGAAAGCTCCATCGTGTGATCCCCTTTCATTACGAAAACGCCCCAGCGCATTCTTCACGCGATACGAAAGTTTTGAGACAACATCGAGGGGAATTGCTGGCATATCCACCTTATAGCCCAGATCTAGCTCGATCCAACTTTTTTTTATTCCCCAAAAAAATTTTTTTTATCTGAAAAAATTACAGAACCTAACCTAAGTGGTACACATACGTACCACTTCGGAGTCAACGTGTTAATAGAGAACACCCAAAAGCAGGTAGAGGCTATTGCATCAATCGCATCGGGAGCCCGAAGCTATCGGGGAAATTGCGGTGCGGTTAGAGGGAACATGGCACCACTTGCAAGGCGAGGCACACCGAGTTCAGAATAGGATAGGGCAGTAGATAAAAATGCAGTGATTAGGCAGGAAGAGCTTCGAAAGATTGAGGCTGTTTTGGGGAAATTGAACGGGGACGTCACTGGGGATTACAACAGGGCTCTAGCCAATTCAGGTGGTTCTGAATGTATTGAAGAAAAATATTCAGATTCTGATAGTATCACGGGTAAAAGTGACAAATGCATTTTATTTCATAAATCCTTAATTTTGTCACTTTTAAATCAAGGAATTTCAACGGGTACGGTGCTCCAAGACTCAACCGCTCTGTGGATCTTAGACGGACAAGGGACCCCTCTCTTGTCCATGAAGCTCTGTCCGGGCATCCTGCAGTGGCTCCTAAGAGGCGCAGACTTTAGATTGCTAGAACTTTAATTGTAAGTTTAGAACATTGACCAAAGGAACTACTTTTACGTTTGTTTTAAAAGTTGTTATCGGAATCGGTAGAATTTATTTTTGTTTTTCTAAGTACAAATGTTAGAAAAACTAGCCTTCACACATTATTTCCATTTCTTTATGCCCAATTACCAGAGTCTGGAGGACGCAATCAAGCAGATCAAGAACAACGTTGACGACCCTCCAAAGCCTCTTTCATTGATGAACATTGAAGGAATTAATCCAACCATGACATCGCAACATTCAAGTTAACCATCATCTTCATCGGATGAGGAGGACAAGAAGCGATCTGATTCAAGCCATTGTTCTGCGTAAATGGTCGTGGTAACCAAGAAGAAGAGCGCAGACCTGGAAAAGCTCCAGTGAAGTCAGCGGCAAAGATGACCACTCGCTCTAAGAAGCAACTGGCAAGGGGATCGAACCAGCAAGAGGAAGAACCTGCAATGGCCACTATTCACTTCAGCCTGAGGTGTGAGGCAGAAGGATTGCACGCTGAAGATCTAAACGTGAGCGATTGATCAAAAGAATGAAGAAAAAGAAATTGCGTGCAAGAAAGACGGATTTATCTACTGACACATATCATCTATCTTAGGCACGTAAACATTGGTATTCTAGATACCAATAAATAATGATAACACTTTGGTTAAATTTTTTGGAAGTCACCCTGAATAGTGAGATAACATTTGTAGAGTAATCGTAATTCTGAAAGAAAATTAACAAGTTTTAAGATGGCAAAGAAGTGTTAGACACAAGCCTTAAATTTCCCTTATTAGTAAAATGTTGAACTTCGTTCAGTATATCCCTTATAAATAGAACTAGACAGTTCCCGTGGAAATCCCACAATATAAATTTGACTAACTTGTAAAAAAAAAAATATAAAAATAAAAGTAAATACATTAAAGATTTACGACGAATTATTTGGTTTTAAATGAATGTTTTTCATTAATATATACAGAACTTCCATTCAGCATCTTATCTACGGATAACATGGCCCAGATAGTACCCGTTGAAATTCTTTGATTTAAAAGTGACAAAATTAAGGATTTATGAAATAAAATGCATTTGTCACTTTTACCCGTGATACTATCAAAATCTGAATATTTTTCTTCAATATATACAGAACTTCCATTTTATATTGTACCTAAAGATAACATGGACGTTAAAAGGAAAAGGTTAATAACAGAAAAAAATTGAATATTTTATAGTGATCCAGCGTCTTTGGTATTCACTATACAATGCTTGTAATACATGCATACCTGTTCTGATTTCAGTTCAATAATTTTTCTTCAGTAATAGCTAGGAAGTAATGGGACGGACACACACAGATACAGAGAAAGAGAGAGATGGAGATACATAGTCGATTATGTATGTATGTGTCGAACGCTGCTCAGTATTTCCTCTTACTGGTAAACTAGCTGAAAGTGAAACACATTTTTAAATTGAATTCCCTTATATTTTTTCAACCTTAGTACATTTAAACAATTTTTAAAAGGCTTTCGCTCTATTAGTGTATGACCTAATGTTTTTTTAGTTGGGAAAATTTCTTTAGTCTTGGTATCGAGTAATGCCAGAGTGACTAGAAATTGTATTTTTCTAGGAAAAATGAAGAAACATCTTTCTTTCAAACATACATGCAAAGCATTCCTGAATTGAACTACACAGAATTACAAAAATATTTAAAAACTAGCATTCTAAACCTCTTAAACTTGAAGGAACTGACAAGCCCCGCGATGTATACTATGATGGATACTATGATGTATAATATGCATGTATACTGTGATGTATACTATGATGTATACTATGCATGTATAGTATGATGTATAATATGCATGTATACTATGATGTATACTGTGATGTATACTATGCAAAAGCAATGCAACATCATGGACTACGGTTAGAGTTGAGCAGGTTTGGTGTCATACTTTGATATCAATCTTCTCAGCTCAGTACAAACCATCAACACAGACCACTTAAAGGTGTCTGCACAACACACAGACCACTTAAAGGTGTCTGCACAACACACAGACCACTTGAAGGGCTCTGCACAACACACAGACCACTTAAAGGGCTCTGCACAACACACAGACCACTTAAAGGGCTCTGCACAACACACAGACCACTTAAAGGGCTCTGCACAACACACAGACCACTTGAAGGGCTCTGCACAACACACAGACCACATAAATATTACTGGGAACTACCTCCTTCTCATTACAAACTTAACCTGGTAACAGCGTATGTTCAATTAAGGTTGACCGGTTAAGCAGCTTATTCTTTGATACATAGTAACTTTCCACACTAATCACACAAGTGAGCGTCTACGCTCAATTAGCGTGCATTAGGCAGCAGTAAGGCAGCAATTAAGTATCGTGGCAAATTAGATAGTAACTGCCTGACTACTTTACTACAAGCAGTTACAGCAAAATACAGTGGAAGTATTAATACGACAGGTAGGAGAGAGTCATCCAATTTCTTTTTTAATGATCTACCAGAACTTGAAGACAATAGGAGAATTTCTTCGGTAATATTCCTTACGAGAGCCAGAAAAGTTTTTCATTTCCTTTACGAAATGAAGAAAATAAGTTTAGGAATTGTGTTCAGGTGAACTGAAGGGTAGAGAATATGTAGGAATCATGTTTAGGTGAATAATGATCACATAAACAATTTGACAGCAATGCCGAAAGTTGAATAGTTAGTAAAGGTAAAAAGTTAATAAATAAATAGAATGAATTTCTATGTAACTCATATAAATATGTTGGAATTTTCCCCAAAAATACCATTTTCTGAGATAGGAGGCACTGTTAAATTATTCGACTTCTTGCCAACAGATTTCTGTGGTCATTCAGTAACGTAGAAAAAATTAAAAAATAGCAAAAACGAGCAACGAAACGTTCAGTAAAACAAGTCTTGCCCCGCACGGTTGAAGAGGATCTCAATTGAATGTTGTGCCCCTATTATTAATACATATAAAACGACCGCAAATTTACACGCTCTTCAGAGACTCATCTCGCTTTTCAGATGCTCCACAAAAACTTTTAACGGCGCCATTTAATTTTAAGTTCAAAGCTTCCATTGTTAATTCTTGGAAGAGAAAGTTTCTGACTGACCTGTTTCACTACAACTTGTATTTCAGATAAAATGTTGATGTAGCTGGTGCTGATGGACGATCCATGAAGGTTGACTGCGTGTCTCCACTCGCCCTTTCTAAATAAGGAAAGAAAAGAAAGGAAGAAAATAATCCAGTTCTAATAAAGTTCATACGCAGAATATAACGCATGAAATGCCTTTCTATAAAATTCTCAGGTTCTAGGTATCCTGTGTATAATTAATGTAACAACAATGCCTGCTGTTCAACAGTTGAAGCAAAGCCTTCATATAAATATAAAGGTAAAAATGACAAGACGTTTTCCAGAAGCAGCAGCACGTGACGAAAGCCATTTTTCGGCAGCACCAACTGCTGAGGTCATAACTTTGGTCAGCGCGTGCCGTGTCTTCAGCCAATTTAGAAACCACGGAAATATCTGTACGCTCCAAGAACCAATCGGGATCGTCTTGCTCATCGTCGCCTGGTCCAATGAATGTGAAAACCGGAACCAGAGTTGTCACTTCTAAGGTCTTAGTTTTACCACCACCGTCACGTAAGAAATCCTGCTATTCTCAACGAATGTTTGAGACTTGCATTCAAAAGATCGCAAGTTAAAAAGCATCACAACTAAAGCTTCTACTGTACTAATTTATATTTCAAGTTAGCAGCTCGTGTGGAAACTGGGGCTAAAGTTTATTGTGGAAAAGCGATTATGTTTTTGAACTTCTACGCTTGGCTTTTCTAGCGAGTTTGCGCAATGCTCGTTGAGAAATATGTCTACAGCGTTTTTCTTACACCTCAGTACAGTATGTCACATGTTTACGAGCCTATTTTTTGCTCCGTTAATCAGGAAAAATCTCTGTCTACGAGCTCTATGAGCGACTTGTAAATTGTTAAGAAAATACAGCCCAGTGGAATAAAATAAGAGTTCGTTAACCCAAGCATCCAGTGTACATAACAACAGGGTGGGCCAGAAAGGATGCCCCATTTAATAGGGTCTAATATCCTTGTATTGTTGACCCATATGCAGTTGTGTATCTAGGCTACATAATTGTTTTTTATAAATAAAATTCATAAATCTAATGAATGTTTTGACACAAAGTTTTATGTTCTATCCCAAATAGTGTTTGAGTTATAAAATATTTTTAATGGGGCGTCTTTTTTGGCCCGTCCTGTATTTCACGAGCTCACAAGGACGTCAATTTGGGTGTCAATAATTATTATCTTTCACGGCCTTTTGTGAAGCAGAAAATAGATATTTTATCCTAAACATGTGTACCTTATTTTGTAAAGTATTACAGGAAGCCCTATTGGAGTAACATGTATCACATACTGATTACACTTATTATTCACGATCTTTATTCTTAGGTAGTTATAAAGATGTATCACGTACTGATTATATTCATTATCTTAATTCGTAGGTAGTTCAATAGTTCAATATTTTCTCCTCTTTTTAAAATAATTTTATAGCAGGTTCGTAGAGAATAGAGAATTATGTTATAAAGTCAGGCCAGTGACATACCTTGTTTTAATCCGTATTACAAAAACTATTGTGTCAGGTGATTTACTATCGTGTTAACTGGTTTCCACCCGAATTCCTCATTTTTAGAACATGATTTTCCCTTACTTTTAAATAGAATCAAATGTTTGTATGATAAATGTAGAATAAAATGTAAAAATACAAATTTTTGCATAAAATGCAATACAGAGCTCCTCGTTCTCTCTTTTTTATTGAAAATACAAGCGTTTTCTCAACGAACTTTCCATCCCTTGAAACTATAGCAAGTGGAAAACTAACATAAAATCTAAAAAGAAGTAAGAAGGAATCACTTTCTCTGGCATGCGTGCGCTGTGTCCTACGATGACAAATTTCTGCGTTTATTTTAACGCGCGAAAGCAAGTGGCAGACGTGCAGCATCTCGTACGAATGTTACTTTTCTCGTAGCACACGCGCGTAAAAAAACAGGCATTTGGACTTCTGTACGTGTAGCGCACGGTGGAAAGCATGGATATTGTCACGTAGAAAGCATGGATATTGTCACGTAGAATCAGTACGCAATGAACGTGAGCAGATGCATTAAGGGGTAAAAGAAAAAACTGTATTCCGTTCAGGTGCACATGATATTTACAATGGTTTTTGAACACTTGATTTTTAGACTAGTGGTCATACTTCCAGGGATCATGGTCAGGTGAATACAAGGGAGGGGAAAATGTAGGAATCAACTTCAAGTGTATTGAAGGGTTGAAAAAAAGAAGTCCGTGTTCAGACGAATTAGAAGTACTAATTGGGAACCACACTCTGCGTACGATATTGACATAGCTTCAATTTCTGAACGTACAGTAATTTTGAGTTTTGATATTCAAAACTTAGTGCTCATGCGTAAAAAAATTAAATTGTGTCACCTTCGATAATTGGAGTTCTAGCACAACTGCATCAAAACTGAATCATACGAAATTATGAAAGAGATCTGAAGAAAAAGGCATTTCGATGACTACGACAGACTTGCTCTGTATTCCTGACTCCAAGTGGTTGACGACTCTAGCCTGTGAGTTGTGATGCACAGTGACATCAACAACAATATTTGAAGGAAAATAGCGTGTGGTCACATTGCATGCTAAAAAATGTCTTTCGATCGAATAAAATTAACCAGCAGTGAGCTGGTGACTAAAATTATGCAAAAATAATCAGCAAGATTTTAATAAATAATGAAGTATTGTGTCGTTCTAACTGGTTGCAGAAAAATCCGAAGACACTTCACCTGGTTATCAGTTTGATTTACGTAACCCTGAGAACTAATTCGAACCTTATTGAAAGAACACGTAACGATTGAAACATGACCTCAAATTTTATAAAAAGTACGCTTTTTGAAGCGTATTTCGAGGCCTATTATTTTCCTTCATCACCTACGCATGCGTAGCAAAATTTATTAACGGCATTGTTGCTTGGTTCCTGTTTGATTTCTAAAAGAAAGCAAACAGAGGCGCAATTTGTCAAACACCTGGTGACGATGCAACCTGCCAACTGGAGAGCTCGGCGTTTGAGCGTCCCTAGTTCATTTATTCACTTTCCCTAGGCTGTGCAGACAGTTTTGTGTGGACTCTAGGCCATTGTTTCTCTTGCTTACACATCAAAGCTACAATTACTGCTGTGAGCCGGATGCGCCACCGTACCATAACTTACACCTCGTAACTAGCTTCTACCGTCCACTTTGAGGCTTTAGTTTTGGAAAGTTTAAAAACAATCTCAGAAATAACAGATGAAAGACATTTTTTCCCAGAGGAAGTACTCAAAATTGCAGCGTAAGCGTCACTTGTACGCCATATCATCGTTGGCATGTGCGCTTCACCACAGCTTTTTGTTTTTTTTCCAGCGTTTGTCACAATTGAATGTGGCATTGAAAGAGCCTTTCCCTGAACGCTTTTGCGATTGTTAGAAATTACCACAATCTTCATTTACACGAAATTGATTTACGCGCTATAGTGTGGGCCGCTTATAACGTATCACATAAAATGGTGCCTTCTCAATCAACTACAAGTATGAAGGTCAAAAGTTCGAGATTTCGATTTGGACTCGAGCAGAAGCCAGTGTCCGCGCTGCAGCTTCTCCGTTAACACCTTTATCTCTGTAACTTCGAGTCCCGCTACCCACCGTCGTGTTCACAGCAGGCTAAACTGACTTTCCTTGCTGTGAACACGACGGGCTCCAGAGTTACTGTCATTAGACAAAGGGTTAAAAATTCAGAACTGTTTTGAACAGGTTTTTTGGCATCCTCGGCACGTGGCTTCTTCATTGTAAAGGACGGCAGTTTTCTACCTAGTAACCTTCAATTTAAAAGCATACATTTTCGCGCTAAAACTACAATGCTTACAGCGTCAATAAATGTTTGTATTCACACAGTACCAGCTACACACTGTCTTGTTTTTTACCTCTGCCCTTATGCAGGGCGACATAACTTCCTTTTTTTAAATGCGTTTCGCTTTGAAAAAAGGAAGTTATGTTGCCGTACTCTGTACCTATAGAATAGAACATGGCAACAGGAGCGAGCTGAATGAGACATTCTCAAGTTGATACAAAGTCCCATGCCGTGTGGAGTTGAGGCACATTATCTTGCAAAAACTTACGTATTTTTCCTAATTTTAGCTTAAACTTAACGCATTTCATTGCGATTGCCTAGCCGGTTCAAATCTTTACCTTGTACATACAGTCACTATGAAGGTTTGACAAAATTACAGAACCTAACCTGAGTGACTCACCGGTGGGTCATACCGCAATGAATGTGTTGACAAGTTTGCAATGCTGCGATGAAGATTCGGATCGTGTCAGGGCGCGTGGATGAAATAAAGAAGTGGTCCCTGATCAAATAATGGGATTATTTGCTAGCTTTCCCACACAATGTCAAAAACGAGTCGAAATTATTATTTAGTACCTTCAGAGATTATTTGGTAGTTTTCCCATACGTATTATGTGTGAAGACAAAATACTACAATATAATACTGAGATTAATTAGTAGTATTCCTTACGTATGATGTCTGGAGACAAAATACGGAAATTTAAAGTACGTCGTTGTGACACACAGTATCTACGCTCAAAGGCAAAGAACTAAGGCACGTGTTGGCTTATTTTAGTTAACACGTTGACTCCGAAGTGGTACGTATGTGTACCACTGAGGTTAGGTTCTGTAATTTTTTCAGATCCTTCTAGTGACTATGCGTACAAAGTGAAGTTTTACACCGGTCAGGCAATCGGAGGCAACGTGTTAACAGTCAATAGTAGAGGACTGTTCTAGACCAGTCCTCAACTATTGACTCCGATAATATANAAGACAAAATACTACAATATAATACTGAGATTAATTAGTAGTATTCCTTACGTATGATGTCTGGAGACAAAATACGGAAATTTAACACGTTAAGTGCGATACGACCCACCGGTGGGTCACTCAGGTTAGGTTCTGTAATTTTTTCAAAGCTTTCTAGTGACTGTGTGTACAAAGTAAAGATTTGCACCGGCTAGACAATCGCACTCAACGTGTTAAAGTACGTCGTTGTGACACACAGTATCTACGCTCAAAGGCAAAGAACTAAGGCACGTGTTGGCTTATTTTAGTTAACACGTTGACTCCGAAGTGGTACGTATGTGTACCACTTAGGTTAGGTTCTGTAATTTTTTCAGATCCTTCTAGTGACTATGCGTACAAAGTGAAGTTTTACACCAGTCAGGCAATCGGAGGCAACGTGTTAACAGTCAATAGTAGAGGACTGTTCTAGACCAGTCCTCAACTATTGACTCCGATAATATATACAAACTACATCAATCTACCGTGCAATGCAACCCCCTCATTACCTTGGAAAACAATGCCTAATTTCTCAACAGGACAGAGCTCCAGTTCGCTAGTTCCGCTCGTAAAAATGTGCGATCAGTTTGCATAGTCATAGGTCAAATTCATGAAATGAATGCTTGCGCATTGCTGCAACTTGGAATTTATGGATGAATCAGTTTCCCTTCCAGACAGAGGTACATACAGGGTGTCTCAAAAAAATGTACTCACCCTTTAACCGTTGCTAACATGCTGTCTTCTTTGTGTTGCAGGTGTGAGGTTCGAACCTTTGCGAACATGATTAAATGTGATTAAAGAATCATGTTCGCAAAGGTTCGAACCTCACACCTGCAACACAAAGAAGACAGCATGTTAGCAACGGTTAAAGGGTGAGTACATTTTTTTTGAGACACCCTGTATATCAAGATAGACGAGTTAGGATAGTCATCATCGAGAAATCCTTACAGAAAGGAAGTGTTGCGTGTAGCAAATGTTTTGTATCAAAGCAAAGTAAAATGAAACAAAAAAAGAGTGTAGAAGAGTAAATGAAAGAAAAAATTCATTTGAAGGTGAATAATTTAGCTGTGGTTTTGTAAAATTGATAACTAAGAGCACTAAGAAACACAGTGTACGTGAAAAAAGTTCCTCAGAAAATCAAATATATCATTTTACAATTTACACGAAATACCTTACTTGAGGAATGAAAAAAATACTTTTATGCGCTGTTCATCTATTGAGAAACACAATTCACATAAAAAAACTGTTGATGTTGACTTTAAAGAGCTTTAACACGTTTGTTGCGATGCGACCCACCGGTGGGTCACTTAGGTTAGGTTTTGTAATTTTTTCAGATCCTTCTAGTGACTATGAGTACAAAGTAAAGTTTTACACCAATTAGGCATCGCAACAAACGTGTTAAGGTAGGAGTTTGTCACGGTTTTCATTTACTAAGTGCCCTAAATTCACATACAAAGTTTAAATTTCACAGCCCTTTGGAATTCCTTTGAAAAAGCTTAGAATTTCTGGACGAAGAAGCAGGTGATGCAGAGTACCAAGTCTTGTCGTATGCCAGAAGATGAATGGTCATCGTTACGCTTCAATAGCTTTCTGACAGGCGGCAGATTGTTTTCTTCTTCCAGATGATTAAACTAAAAAAAATCACTTTGGAAGTAGCAGTAGTTACAGATAATACAAGTAGTCAAGGAAAAGACAAGAGTATCTTGAATAAAAATCTGAAAATTATTGAAGACACTAAACGTTTGTCTGAATAACCAAACTTAACACGTTGACTCCGATTGCCTGTGTAAAACTTCACTTTGTACGCATAGTCACTAGAAGGATCTGAAAAATTACAGAACCTAACCTAAGTGGTACACATACGTACCACTTCGGAGTCAACGTGTTAAAATCTTATCTAAAATTAATCTGACTACTGCATAAGATTTGATCAAAATTGACGTATGTGCCTGTGAAATAAAATTTATTCTCATTTCGGATGTTCGAAAAGGAGAGCTACTGGTAGCGTTGTTTTGTGGGTTAATTTGAACATTGTTTATAACTTTTATTTATATTTACTTTCCGCATTTTCTTTTGAAACTTGGCTTCATAAAAGTATAAATAACTTTCCGAACACCGTGTAGCAAGATGCAAACTAAATCCCGTCACCCTCTAGATATCATACAGGTCTCATCTTCAGCGAGAATCCAAAGCTATGTGTAGGCTAAATAATTAAATATATTTTCACAGTGGTAACTCGATCTAATTGCTCCCAGAAGCGGTGTACTTGTTGACCTAAAATTTGCCGCGTGTCCAAAGCGCGTTTCTCTATTTCTCTCTACCATCTCCCATTGATCAGGCCGTGCATCCTGCTGCTACCACAGCACTCACTTCAAACACAGAGAAGCACGCCCAGGTTGCCTTTCTAGGGCTGTGCCAGCATGCAGCCGGCCAAAGAAACGCTCATGTTGATGGTGTGTCAAGTTTGAACTCTTAGTTGCGGCTCGTTGCGTTCACAACTTTAAAAAGCATGAGTTTCTTCAAGCCTAGTTGTATTCTAAAGACCATGAGTTTCATCAAGCCTAGTTGTGTTCTGAAGACCTAATAAGGTTCATCAAGCTTAGTTGTATTCTAAAGACCATAAATTTCATCGTCTCATCGTATTTTGAAGACCATGAGTTTCATCAAGCTTAGTTGTATTTTGAAGACCATGAGGTTCATCAAGCTTAGTTGTATTTTGAAGACCATAAGGTTCATCAAGCCTAGTTGTATTCTGAAGACTAGGAGTTTCATCAAGCCTAGTTGTATTCTGAAGAC
>VCRD01002858.1:45346-75162 GCA_006783055.1 Trinorchestia longiramus
CTCCAGTTAACCCCTGCTGCTCTAGGACTCCAGTTAACAGAGTTAGGATTTTGTGGTGGAGAGAGCAATCTTTGAGTGCAACAAATACTGTACAGTAAATGTTTATGTTTATTGCAGGAAAGACACATGAAATATTACAACGCTGTTACTGTCATTACATATAAAACCGCGTCTTATCTTTGCTACCAATTGAAAGCCAAAGGCTCATTGAACTTTTGCTTCAAATTGAATTAATATAATTTTTAAAAACGGATTCGAATACTAAGGAACAAACGTATAATTTGTTTGATGTCCCGTTCAGCATCAATGCGTGTTACTGATTATGATTGTATTATGTATTTATTAAATCTAATTGAAAACTCAAAGTATGACAAAAAAGTATAAGTACTGACCTGTGTATTGTTCTTAAGCTTCGAGCTACATAATTTTACTGCATTCATATCTCATTGGGGTCTAAGAGTAAAAATAAAATTATTTACGGTAGTTAATTTTTCCTGCTGTATAATACAAGTTGCCTTATAAAAAACTGAAAATTTTGTACGTCTTACTTAATTTTTGGAAACAGAAAATAGTTGTTGTTTATATACAGGGTGGCGCATAAGTAACGCACCCTTTTAAAAAATTAATAATAAATAAACTATGAAAGGTATAACGATGGGGATAATTGCAAACGATAGAGGAACTCTTAAAGTTTATTTACATGTCGTATCCTGTCTACAGATACCCAGTGTATATTGCGGTAATACTTTATTTATTATTAATTTTTTAAAAAGTTGCGTTACTTATGCGCCACCCTGTACAACCTCGGTAAATTTTTCTTTAAGTTACCGAGCTAAAGAACTGTGGCAACATTTCTTGGGATTTTATCAGTTTCGTATGTTCTTTCTTGATGGAAACAATAACCTCGAGGGGAAAATTTGGATACAGCAGCATCTTTGTACTAAAGAAAAGTCAATAAAATAATTTATCAGTTTATTTTAGTTCTTTGATAAAGTAAAATACCTTTAACTAAATTGTAAAATACGTCATGTAAGCGTGAAATTTTATTTTTTGGTGGAACACTCTTTAGAATAAACGTTCAATTATCTCCTTGTAGTACTCATTGGCACTAATATATTCAATCGTTTAATAGTTCAGGACTGTTCAACATGTATGCTCTTACACGTTTTATACACGTGTTAGTGAACAGACACGCACAGTTGCGCGTGTGCGTTAACTAATCAAGACTAGCAAACATGTACATATCGTAGGTGTGTCAATCCTGATTACTTTTTTCTTACTCATAAACTTTCATCAATTAATCATTCGTCGTTATTGATGCTATGAATGTGTTTGTAATGAATAAGACTCATTCAAACAGTTCAGCTGGACAATATACCTTGTTTGAAAGTGGGCCTCGTAGGTCCGGTGTTTCTTTCTAATGATGGAGGAATATTTCCCCATCTGCCCCGGTCTCGACGTCCTGCCGAGTTACTGCTGAAAAAATCGAACCGTACAAGGCTAAGATAGACGTAAATTGATCGCATCTATCAATGAACACTTAAGCAAATCCCCAAAAATTCTACAGAGTACTATTTTCATAAATTGCTGAGCATCGCCTTGGCAGAATATGTTTGTCATACTTCGCTGAAGTTGTTATTTATGAAACAGAAACGTCTTTTCAAATACCTCTGTATTCATCTTTGCCAGACACTATGTCGTGAGCCTTTATTCAAAAATCGTTCCTCTGAATCAAAGCTTCATCTCTAGAACATTTTGCATGCGGTGAATATTGATGAGTAGCCATCAGTACTGATAATCATGCTTGACTTCGAAGCTTTTTTATTACTACAAGAATATTGCTCGTGCGAAAAGGACGCAGGTATCTGTGAGCCATCGCCATCAACATTGAAAGGAGACGTGAGAGGACGTCATGTTGGCTTGTAATTGTGTAGTGAAATATGCTAGGGAATGCAGCAGACTCGTGCCATCTTTGTAAAACGGTTGAATTTAATCATCTCTCCTATATGGCATACAGGGAAATTAGAGATGTAGAATGCTGTATCGCAAATGTAGTAAATGCTGTATCGCAAATGCAGTAAATGCTGTATCGCAAATGCAGTAAATGCTGTATCGCAAATGCAGTAAATGCTGTATCGCAAATGCAGTAAATGCTGTATCGCAAAGCGTTGTGTCATGCTTGTAAAACGGTTTACTTTTATCATGTCCTTCAAATGCCATAAAAGAAATATATTGAAGCTCATTTACCTGCTAAATATTCAGCCTTATTAGCTATTCCTCATATCTAACTAAAGAACTGCAAAAAAATTGCTCTGTCTTGCTTTGCTTTCTTTACATTAAGTATTGACGTCTAATGATGATTTGTAAGGTATCTCAGTCCATCGAGAGCTGAGAACTGTGCAGCTTTCAGCCAGCTGTGCTGCTTTCAGCCAGCTGTGCTGCTTTCAGCCAGCTGTGCTGCTTTCAGCCAGCTGTGCTGCTTTCAGCCAGCTGTGATGCTTTCAGCCAGCTGTGCTGCTTTCAGCCAGTTGTGCTGCTTTCAGCCAGCTGT
Source organism: Trinorchestia longiramus (assembly GCA_006783055.1). NCBI lineage: Eukaryota > Metazoa > Arthropoda > Malacostraca > Amphipoda > Talitridae > Trinorchestia > Trinorchestia longiramus. Next base: position 47,898 of record VCRD01002858.1, read on the forward strand.
ACTGCTTTCAACCAGCTGAGCTGCTTTCAGCCAGCTGTGCTGCTTTCAGCCAGCTGTACTGCTTTCAACCAGCTGAGCTGCTTTCAGCCAGCTGTGCTGCTTTCAGCAAGCTGTGCTGCTTTCAGCCAGCTGTGATGCTTTCAGCCAGCTGTGCTGCTTTCAGCCAGCTGTGCTGCTTTCAGCCAGCTGTGCTGCTTTCAGCCAGCTGTGCTGCTTTCAGCCAGCTGTGCTGCTTTCAGCCAGCTGTACTGCTTTCAACCAGCTGAGCTGCTTTCAGCNGCTGTGCTGCTTTCAGCCAGCTGTGCTGCTTTCAGCCAGCTGTGCTGCTTCCAGCCAGCTGTGCTGCTTTCAGCCAGCTGTGCTGCTTTCAGCCAGCTGTGCTGCTTTCAGCCAGCTGTGCTGCTTTCAGCAAGCTGTGCTGCTTTCAGCCAGCTGTGCTGCTTTCAGCCAGCTGTGCTGCTTTCAGCCAGCTGTGCTGCTATCAGCCAGCTGTGCTGCTTTCAGCCAGCTGTGCTGCTTTCAGCCAGCTGTGCAGCTTTCAGCCAGCTGTGCATCTGCGTTTGCTCGACTTTTGGTGTGCGTGAAAGCATCAACTTTCAGTGAGTGCTTTCATCAACGCACGCCAGCGCGTCTATGACTGCACAGATCCATTGAATTCTCGCTGCCATCAAACGGAATTCTGATGTGAAAATTTTAGGTAAATTCTAGTCCTTGATTGCGAAATTCTGATGATTGTGTGTGTCATGACGTGTTGCAGAATTTGTTCGCTAGTGTCACTAAGCCTGAGGTTTCTTTCGCAATTTTCCATCTTGGTGAAGATTTAACACGTTTGTTGCGATGCGACCCACCGGTGGGTCACTTAGGTTAGGTTCTGTAATTTTTTCCAAGTCATTTAGTGATTATGTGTACAAAGTAAAGATTTGCACCGCCTAGGCAATCGCAACAAACGTGTTAAAGCACGTCGTGGATTCTACAACAGTCCGTGTGATGCAACACTGTAACTCTAAAAAAAAATGAGTGTTTTTTTCGTGACAAAATCTTTTGCCAGTAGAATTTAAATGGTTTCTTTTTATTTCCTGAATCGACGAAGTTTCACATACCTGCTTAATTTATTCAACAACTTGGAAAATAAAATACAATTCGACATTAACAACTAATTTAAATTTACGCACCACGACATGATGAAATTCACTTCTTTATTTTATACACTGTATGCCACACCGAGGGCAAAAAATTTAAACTATGAGCAGGTGTTTTCCACTGCAGTTATGTGCTTCAGAATACAGTGGTCTCAAATATATTGAAAATTAGATGACAAACTTCATCCGTACTCAAAGTTATTCATTGAAAGAATAGTATCGAAATGAAGATGCATTTGAATGGAGAATGGAATTAAACTTGCAATTTGTTTTACGTTCTGCTTGACCATTAAGACACGGTTTCAATTTTCCATGATCTTGATTTCGCAGTCACACTCCGAGCTCGAAGATGATAAAATTTTAACACCCTTGACTTGATGCCGCTGACAAGAAAGAAGCCATAGATATTACCGAAGAAATTGATTGAAAATAAAAGAAGAAATTGATTTCTAGTTCATGCCGTTGAAGTGATCAGCTCAAGAAGGAATATGAAAAATGATCATAATGAAAGTACAGGCAGGTTCTTATTGCAAGTTCATTAGGAAGAAACCCATTGTTATCGTCTTCTGTAACTAAGCTGTGATTAACACGTTGAGTGCGATTGTCTAGCCGGTGCAAATCTTTACTTTGTACACACAGTCACTAGAAAGCTTTGAAAAAATTACAGAACCTAACCTGAGTGACCCACCGGTGGGTCGTATCGCACTTAACGTGTTAATCTACGCTCCATCAGTGACACGAGTGAAGGCGTGCGGAAACTATCTTGTAATGCCACACTGGTCATTTTTTAGTCTCTTGACTTATTCTTTCAGGTTTCCGGTTCGAGACCGGAATGTAACTCTTGATTTTTTTCCTGTTTGTAAACCAGGGAACCAGACAGACTGACAGACTGACTGACTTGAACTGACTAATTCCTCAAACTTTTTCTATTTCACGTTACAAGGACGGGCTTAAAATGTTAGCATTAAGAATTGAAAACGAAAATATATGTTCTACGTGCCTGATTGTAATACATTTTCTTTTGTTGTTTCTTCCATCGCGTAGAGATACACGACATAATAAGATTTATCTGACACGTTTGAAGATTTGATGGAATAGAGAGAAAAGTCCACTGTAGCACACCAATTCAAAGGTCACGCTCGAGTTTGATTTACTTATACAGGCCATTGGCCTTACTGAGTTCCATTAAAAATAATTTCCTTCAGCCAAATATTCTTAACATTTCGTTCAAAAGATGAATGAAATTACATCAAAACGACTAAAAATGCGTCGTAATTCACGCAATACTTCATTCTGTCAAAAACTAACTTGGTGGTCATACTTGTAGAGTTAACTCCTTCTGTCTGAAGCTCATCTCCTTTCCGTCCTCAACTGCACTCGCAGACGCAGAGATCATCCTGCTATCCAAGACCACCTTACGGTCGAGGATGCTCTTAGTTATCGTATTTTCCGCTCCATAAGGTGCGCCTAAAACCCCTAAATGACCATTTACCCTTTAAATCCTTAAAACCCTTAAATTATTTACCCTTTAAATCCTTAAAACCCTTAAGTAATTCACAAATTGGCCGTACGTCATAGAATCTGGTGCGCCTTATGTGTACACCAGATTCCAAAATCTGTCACGGACACCGCCATTTTCATTGTAGCATGTTAAGTGCACCTGTGGCTGAGGCTATTGTTTTGTTTCTCTTTGAAGGGATTTTTCTTTTCTTTCACTGTACTGTTTAACCTATAGTTCCCCTTGAACACAGATGTTCGTGTTTTCAGGCGTGTTTATCTTGTTTTCACAAACCACCGCTTGTTTTGTCCCATTTTAAGCAATTTTTTAGTCAGTTTAGTCATATTTTAAGCGTTCCTTTGCAATGGTGGCTTTGTCACTTCCGCTGCCCCCCTGACCCTATTGTGGGGGTCCAGTGAGAGCGTCTGCAGCTGTTCAGTGTCCAGAATACGCAGACTTTTCAACAGCACCAACAGACAACAGACAAGCAGACTTTCAACAGCACCAACAGACAACAGACAAGCAGACTTTCAACAGCACAAACAGACACGCAGACTTTCAACAGCACCAACAGACAACAGACACACAGACTTTCAACAGCACCAACAGACAACACACGTAGACTTTCAACAGCACCAACAGACAACAGACAAGCAGACTTTCAACAGCACAAACAGACAACAGACACACAGCAGACTTTCAACAGCACCAACAGACAACAAACACGCAGCAAACTTTCAACAGCACCAACAGACAACAGAAACGTAGTTTCATCACAGCAAACACACCCGACACTGAAGCATCTGTTGTTTACTCCTACCATATTCCTCCTCGTGAGAGTGTTGCAGTCAGTCGATGTTTACTTTAGTTTCGCTTCTTCTGAATGTATTTTGCTGGAGCAGTTTGTTCTTGCGAGTGCTGAGGTTGACTCTAGCCGCATCTCATGTAGGTTCTGAAGCCAGCTCACACCACTCCACAAGTGTACATAGAAACATTTTTTTTATATTTTGACTCACGTACAACAGGGATCTAAATTAGTAGAGTTGTTTTTTAAAATCGTACGCATGTCGGGGTTTGCATGATAATGTTTATAGATAATTATAAATGTTCAGTTGATATAATAAGTGCTAACGTATTTTCTAGTACAACCTTATCTCGAATTTAATGTAATGAAGTGCGAAGTTACTGATATTTTTCATTACTAAAAAATAATATTAAACTAATGGATAAATTTTTAGTGCTTAGAAAAAATCATACGTACTCGTGTATGAACGTGTTACACGGGCGCCATTTTGTAACGCAGTTCCATATATTGTGATATGAAATAATAACATTTTCAATAAGAATGTAGATTAATAATTATGATAAATCATAATATCAAAAGAATATAATTACAACCACCTTCAATATTATTAGAAGTAATAATGGTAGTGAATTTTTTTTAAGAATAATAGTACAAATGAGCTATAATTTTGTAGGTTTTTGTACCGGGGCATCTTGCTGCAGTTAAACAGCTCTGCAGTCAAACAGCTCTGCAGGCAAACAGCTCTGCAGTCAAACAGCTCTGCAGCCAAACAGCTCTGCAGCCAAACAGCTCTGCAGTCAAACAGCTCTGCAGCCAAACAGCTCTGCAGTCAAACAGCTCTGCAGTCAAACAGCTCTGCAGTCAAACAGCTCTGCAACCAAACAGCTCTGCAGTCAAACAGCTCTGCAACCAAACAGCTCTGCAGTCAAACAGATATGCTACCAAAAAGTTCTGCAGCCAAACAGCTCTGCACTCAAAGAGTTATGCAGTCAAAGAGTTCTGCACTCAAAGAGTTCTGCAGTCAAAGAGTTCTGCACTCAAAGAGTTCTGCAGTCAAAGAGTTCTGCAGTCAAAGAGTTCTGCACTCAAAGAGTTCTGCAGTCAAAGAGTTCTGCAGTCAAAGAGTTCTGCAGTCAAAGAGTTCTGCACTCAAAGAGTTCTGCAGTCAAAGAGTTCTGCACTCAAAGAGTTCTGCAGTCAAAGAGTTCTGCACTCAAAGAGTTCTGCAGTCAAAGAGTTCTGCACTCAAAGAGTTCTGCAGTCAAAGAGTTCTGCAGTCAAAGAGTTCTGCAGTGAAACAGCTCTGCAGCTAATTTCGATGTAATTAATCAAACTGAAGAAACATTTTACCTGTCAAAAATCATTCAATAGATAAAATGCAGTGCAGTGCTAGTAGGGATTATTCAGAATATATATATATATATATATATATATATATATATATATATATATATATATATATATATATATATATATATATATATATATATATATATAAATATATATATATTCTGAATATTTATTATTCATTAGTATCAGCGTTATCGCCAGCAAAATAATCTTCAATCAATCAGTGATTCCTACCTTGAGACTCACATGTGCATCCATTTTATCTATTAGAGTTATTTTAATGAGTTTTTGAAGTGATGAATATGTAGTCTCTTGTTTTACTTATTTTACTTAACATCAGTTGCTTTCATTTTCTATGATGCGCTTCGGGGCATAAAAAAGTTACGCTGTCACCTGCATATTTCAAGCGTTAATATTTACTTTAACAATGATGGTATGTGAAGAGATAGAGAAAGAATCGCACGCTGTAGAAACTTTCAAAGATGTTGTTGTTGAGCGTAAACTTTCTAAGACGCTGAAAACTAATCTCCAAGAATTAGCAATGGGAGGGTGACAGAAGTTTCATTGCTGTGCTCATGTTTTGATAAGTTTGTCATCAAGAAGTGTGATCAAAACGTGAGTTATATTCACGTTATGAGAAGTAGAACTGTTTCTGTGCGGTGTCACCAGGAGGTCGTAGAGATATACAAATAAAATGATGAGAGTTTTCTGGTTGTGAGGGCAATGCAGAAGTTCACTTTCTTCTAGCTTCTAACGTCAATAAACACGCTAGGGAGAGGCAGCCTTTGTAAACTCTTCTTGGTAAACCTTCCCACTCAAAGCGAGAGCAAAAACTCGGATGAGATCATTATTGACTTTAAGAAGGCATTGTTGAAAAGACTGCAGTCTTTACATGTTACAACAGCAAAAGAGTAGGCTGATTCAAAAGAAACCGTGCATAATACCTGCCTTGCAGCCAACAAAACTGCTCACTGAACGGAACAAAATGATCTCTCGAGTCGAGGATCCGTCCAGAAGAATGTGCATGAAAAACTGAGCTTGGCTTCCATCATCACGAGTCTGTTGAGAGCAACTATTGCTTCTTGAAGCTTGGATCATCAGCACGAAGACGATCAGGAGCTTCAGTAATGAACATTTTGAAAGCTGTTTTTTAATGCTTTATTTTTTTATTCTGTAATCGGAAAAAATGTGAGGCTGAGATTTTAGCGACGTTTCAATCTAACAGGAATTTTAAGCGATGGTTAATTGAAAGTTGCTCGCTCGTAAAAATCTCGCCTCTTCTGCCACGTGAGAGCGAGTGCATTCCTTCCAGCAGTCTCGAACTGCTTGCCCAATTCAAACTATTTTCAGACACATAACAGCATAAATTTCTTCTATTATTCTGAATCTATTGAACATTAGTTGCATTAATATTACTAGAACACTCTGTTATTACTCCGATGATATTAAAAACAACTCTTTTTTCGTTACATAGAAAAGCGTCGAAGGGGACAACTAAAAAAAATGAGTGGATTTTGGATTAAAATTAATTTTAAAAGCCAATGTTGAATACATTATGTATGAACGCTGTTGGAATTGCCATTTTTTTCATGAAGTTGCTTCCTGTTTCCTAAAAAAGCGTTATTTAAGAAATTATTGGTAGTCCCTGCACACGAAACACGGTAGATATGATCAGATTCCTTCATAATTATTGACTTCACAAACAGCAGCGACGTGACTAAGCTTTTTTAATGACGTGAATTAATACGCTGGCTGCTCATTTAATGATATTATGCAGTAATGAAATACGCTTGATGAAATTTTCAATTTGACGGGTGCGACAATGCACATGAAAGTTGTCCTGAAGAAATTCTTCGAAGATATCTAGTACATGAAGACCACTGAGTCACTAGAAAACATTCCCGCCATTAATTGTTAACGCAACATTAAGCATCGTTATTGCATGTATAACTCATTTTTAGTTCTATTCATTAACGTAAATGAGATACATTTACTCTGTTGAAGAAATCATGTCTAATATTTTCGTTTACACAACTCTGTGAAATTCGATTAAACCTCGAACTAATTTTCTCCTATTTGTTAGCATGTTATGAGTGGCTGCATTTTTCCTATTTTTTAAGTTCATGGAATTTAATTAGAAGACAATGTGTCGAATGTTTGTACCTTGATAGATGGAACGTACGACAACGGTAATACATGAACCAACCATCTCATATTGTGCAATTTATCTCTATGTTTAACAGGTAACTGCTTGATTTTCAGTTCTGATACTAGTTTACCACATCAATTAATTTATATTTCCCACATAACTTTCCTTTCATTTTGCTGATAATAAACGAATGCTCGCAATGTTCAAGTTCTTTTTTGTCCTTTTTATGATATCGAAGGATATTTTATTTTCTGTAGGACATCATCACAATTGACTATTGTATGTTCCACGCTTATTTCACTCTCATAATAGACTCCTGCATTGTGTAAAAATGCAAAGCATGAATAAGTTATTTCTTCCTTTAGAGCACAAGTATTTATATTGTAATTCTGTGTGAAGGAGTTACAAAATTTTCCTTGTCCATTAAAATTCATCATCCATTAAAATCAATTATCTGCGTTCACCCACGATTGATACCGGAGATATCAATAAAAAGAATCATTATGAAAATGAAGCCAAAAGCTGGAAAAATGAGAATCGTCTTATTAAGAACACTAAAAACTCATTTTGCATCGTTGATTTAAGTTCAGGAATTTTTGATCGAAGGCTAATTGGGTTCTAAAAACATGAAATTCGTAATATTATCCTAATTGTTCGTCATGCTCCAGTAACCTTTAAGTATTTGCTATCCAAATAACAATAAAAGACAGCAGCAAAAAATTATGAACCGTAAATGTTTCAAAGACGGCATTTTACTTTCAGCTCTCCTGAGATCTTTCATAAACGCAGGCTATTGCATCGTGAGTTTCTATCAGTTTACATGCGCCTGACATCAGTCGCTGAGATGCTGGCTGCAGATAAGTTAGTACATTACACCCCGACTTCTGATGGACTCATGATTGCTCAACCCTGGAACACTGGGACATGGGTATAGACGTCACTAGCCTCGGGCAAACTATTCTATATCACCAGCTTGGTCGACTGGTGAGCGAATCTGCTTGCGAGCGGAAAGACATGGGTTCGAATCCCGCTGCCGACATGGTTGACGCGGCTAGAAATACGGCATGGGACTTGGGTAAGCAACCGAATAATTATCGAAGTGATTATCCAACCCAAGAATGGGCCAGAAGGTTCATTCCTATAGCCTCATTCTATTCTTATTCTATTCTATACTCATGTTCAGTGGTCCGGGGTTAAATTTGCAGTATCACTGCTACCCTCATTATTGTGATGAATCAACGCTTGTGACCATGTCTCATCGTCCCATTAATGTTCAGTGAGAGTAGAAATGCTGTCTAACGCGCTTTAGCGTGTAACTGTCGCGTAAACGAGTAGGTGACTTGCCTGTATCTGCTTCAGAAAGAGAAAAGAAAGAAAAGCAATGTTTTTCATCAAGTTTGCATGACCTAATGTATGAAAAAATTACATTATACAGGGTGTATTCATATGCAAGGGGCACACAGGAATCAACACAATCTGTTAAAAATTCCCTTGCATATTATGTTCAAATTTAAGGAAGAATACCACCTGAATAAGAGTTAGTGTTTATTGTCTAGAACAGGCAATGTTTTATGTGAGTAACTATGATATATATAACCAAATAATGTCTCGTAGTAAATTTTATTAATTTATTCCTGACCTAAACGCTCTAAATAAAAACGCAAGTTTCATAAATTTATTCCAGACACAAACGCTCTGAATTAAAACGCAATTTCTCAAAATTTATTCCTGACACAAGCGCTCGGAATTAAAACGCGATTCTTCAAAATTAAAAGGCAACACTAAAATCAAATGCACATTTTGAGAATATCCATTTTTGTTAACGTGCAGGAGCACAGATGGCTTGGAAAGTGTGCCTCCTAACATAACCTCGTTTAGTGTGCTCTTTTAGAGGTGAATGTCACGTCGAGTGGTCAGTCGTTAGTTAGATGAATTCGATGTGTCGTCTGCAAACTGTTTCTTTCCCTCACGCCTCAATTTGCTGTACTAGAACCATCACAACAATGAATTTCCATCTAGCAACATTAACACGCTGCCTCCGATTGCCTGACTGGTGTAAATCTTCACTTTGTACGCATAGTCACTAGAAGGATCTGAAAAAATTACAGAACCTAACCTAAGTGGTACACATACGTACCACTTCGGAATCAACGTGTTAATCGAAACTACTCCCCAAAATTAAATGGATGTATTTTAGATTAAATGAATACTATGTATTCAATATAACGCTCATTGAGTCGCGTTGAAACTGATATTCATTATTTACTGCTAACGCTTGAGAAAATAAAATTATATTGAAAATTAACAAGGACTCTAATAAATTTGAAATTGATGTTGATCTCCTTAATGATTCACAGTACTTGATTATTTTCCGTGTAGTTTTTGTATTTTAGCTCTTTACACATTTTTGCTAGTCCGTAGACTCTATTCTTCCAATGAAATATTCAGACCATTTCTTGGGTATTATTTAGCTGTGAGTAGAAAGAGCATATATTTCTTGTACTGGGTGATGTAAAAATATATTCTCGAAAACATCTACACAGAATATGTGGCTGCTTTTTTCCAATACACTTAATCCATCATTCGAGTAACGATGACACATCGGATTCAAATTTTGTTGTTTCTGTTTTAAAGAGGTTGTCAATATCATATTTAATTTAAAACACAGTGAAAAATTTTAATCGATTTCCTAGTACAGAATAAAATTAATAAAATTCAAAATGGCATGTAAGATGACGCACAAGGTCTTTCTTAGACTGCTGAATTGTCTTCTGTTATTGTATAAAATTTCCTCGTTTAGTATGTCATATTTTCTAGCTTTAAATTAGCACTCGTTTTCTAGTAGGTCATATTTCCTAGCTTTATGTAAGCTTTCCTCGTTTAGTATGTCATATCATCCAGCCTTAAATTAGCACTCGTTTTCTAGTATGTCATATTTCCTAGCTTTATGTGAGCTTTCCTCGTTTAGTATGTCATATCCTCTAGCTTTAAATTAGCACTCGTTTTCTAGTATGTCATATTTCCAAGCTTTAGGTAAGCTTTCCTCGTTTAGTATGTCATATCCTCTAGCTTTAAATTAGCACTCGTTTTCTAGTATGTCATACTAGAACTTTCCAGGTGAACTTTCCTCTATAAGCATGTCAAATTTTTCATGAGTTAAATGGAACAAGCATTCTCTGAACTAGTTTTTCTACAGTCACACCTCACCCACACAATGACCATAAATCCATGGTGGTTGTTGCTGTTGCATTTGTTCTTCTTCTGTTATACAGCGCTGCACGTCGAAAGGCACTTCTCCTCTTCCTCTATCACAGCGTGACAGACAAAATTTTGTGAAATGTAACGTACTCGGCAATTAAAATTGTTCTGTAATAAGAATTATAAAATGAATTTTTATGCAGATATACTTTAATTTTAATCTAAAGTTAAGGAACAAGTTCTTCATCACAATGTCTTTGAATGCAATTAGTATATATGCACATAATCATTAAACGAGCCAAATGCTTCTTCAAATTGAGGATGGTCGTAGTAGCAGAAAAAAGCCATAGTAGTTTTTCACATCGCTAATTTTTATACATGCTAAGCAACAGCTAGAATCAGCCATAGTTTGTATTCCTATTTCATACTAATCAATAATACGGATGATCCTTCTAACATACGCAACATAATATTTGATTTCATCATACCGAAATAAAATTTTCCTCCAACTTAAAGGATATGCTATTTAATTTTACCATACGATTCTACTGTTTCTTTGTAACATGTAACTAGAATACTTGATTCTAACATAAAAATATATAATATGTGAACAGTTAGCACCCTTGCGTCAATGCTGAGCCGTCAACAAGTCATCAGTAAGCGCGCTTAGTACATAACTTTTTCTTCCATTCATCAAACCCTCTGTAGTAAGGATTAGATACACATCTCAGCATTACTCAGATAATTTCCATGATTATTTTGATAAAAATCCCATTAAATTGAAAATCCGTTCAAGCGTGTCGTTACATGTATTCAGAAAGTAATGCAGCTCATATTAACGCATATTAAGGGCAAAAGAACGCCGTATTACAGCAATGATCTTTAAAAACTACCATTTTTGCGTGCATAAATAGAATAGGAAAACAGACAGCAAAGCTTGAAATTCAGAAATATTTTAGAGCAGTTGCTACTCAGCCCACTGACAGCCTACAGGACAGCTATGGTTTCTACCAACCACCTCTATTTGCGGCAATGACTAGCATTTTCCACTGAACTTTCCCTTCAGCGTTGAATTCATCAAAGAGAAAATACATTCAGTGCATGGCAATCTAACACCAAAGTCTCCTCTGCATCCAATGCATGAGTGCATGACGCTACCCAGACACTGCAGACGCCGGTGAAGTGAAGGATTGATACTTGTAGCGCATTGAGCTCTCCTTGCTTGTACTGTAATTAACGCTTTGCCGTCGACTTGCTGGGACTAAACGCTTTGCCGTCGACTTGCTGGGACTATAATTAATGCTTTGCCGTCGACTTGCTGGGACTATAATTAACGCTTTGCAGTTACCTTGCTGGGACTATAATTAACGCTTCACAGTTGCCTTGCTGGGACTGTAATTAACGCTTCACAGTCAACTTGCTGGGACTATAATTAACGCTTCACAGTCAACTTGCTGGGACCATAATTAACGCTTTGCCGCCGACTTGCTGGGACTATAATTAACGCTTTGCAGTTACCTTGCTGGGACTATAATTAATGCTTCACAGTTGCCTTGCTGGGACTATAATTAACGCTTCACAGTCAACTTACTGGGACCATAATTAACGCTTTGCCGCCGACTTGCTGGAACTATAATTAACGCTTTGCAGTTGCCTTGCTGGGACTGTAATTAACAGCTGTAGTGCAGTCGACTAGATGGAAATATGGGAGACCATCTTCCGGAGACCATCTTTATAAAACATACATTGTGTATTTGAATTCGTTTAGAATCATGGTGCAGGCAATTGAATATTCAGTAAATATTCTCATTCATATTGCCCCTTAATGAGCTCATTATCCATCATGATTCTTATTCAGCAGATATAGAATATAAACTTGTTATCAGTGTTTCAACGCATTTGTGTGCTTAGATCTTAGTAGACTTGTTTGTTCATTGTGAATTGATGAATTGGAGATTGTTATCAAAATAGGCTTCAGTCGAGTTGGATTTGCAGTAGCCGTTAAAGCTGCATCACGGTGCGTGCTACGGTCTGAAGAAGCAGTAGTTGTGGGGTCAAGTTTTTCTGAAACAAGAAGACTCAGAAAGTTTGAAGGTCTAGGACGAGCTACGAAGCAAAAACTGGATGGAAGCTTAACAGTAGCAAAAAATTTAAAGTGTAAAACTGGGCTTCCTTTTCAATGGGTCCTATGAATCAAAATAGGCTTCAATATTATTTGAAGGGATATGCGCTTAAGCTGTTCATTTTATTCTCTTTTTTCATACATTTTAAAAGTTATGCACGCCTGAATTCCTCCCTCACACTTTCACAGGATTTCTTTAAATTTGTTTGCATTTTTTCCTCACGCCCGTAATTTTATGCTACGGTATTTCAATGATTCACGTTTCCAAAAAATACCTGAACTTCTATACTCACTGCAATGACTTGTGAGCGCGCTGACTTCATGCAATGGTCCAAAGAAACAAGAAAAAATATCGCCTCATGAAAATGTGAGTGCCTGCAGAGAGACTGAAGCTGGTTAGTAATAGGCGTGATTAATGCTGTAATTACGAGACGCAGATGAATCGATGACTGGTACCTGCTTTCAGAAATTTGAAGGCTGTTGTGTGGGGTTCACTTAGAGTTACCAGAGCCTTCCTTCTCAACAACGCTGCTCTTATTAACTAAAATGTGTATTGAATTAGCGATATTAAAGCCAACATTTATTTGAGGTTTATGCGAAGGTACTGTCACAGTAACGTTGTTTTTATTAGTAAAAACGTGTGTTGAATAATCGATAATAAGTCCTAAATATTGCGTCACTTTTGCAAAGATTTTATCAGACGTTGTGGTTTAAGGAAAAAGTGTAAATAAGTTACTTCATTAATGCAAATTCACTCGTAGTGTACGATTGGGACACAGTTTACTTAAACCATGCTAGACTTAGAGGGATCGATGGTTCTTTTATTTTCCGTTTTAGTTCAGTAGAAGTTACTCCCATTAATTTGTGTTCAACATGGTGTCGATGGTGGCGCAAATGCAGAATAATTTATGAAAAATAAATTTAGAATTCAAGGAAATAGATAAATTCTGTTTTTAGATTAGAAGTAATTTGAATCTACTCGGTAAAATCAAAAATAACAGAAATATTTCAGATATTTTTTGCTGCATGCGTGTGTACATGTAGTAAATCCTCGACAAAAATTTCCTTCTCTGGCATAATTGGTTTATGATTATTTTTTAACTCAATTTTCACAGAAAAAACAGGACGTATTGATAGTACTGTTTTTTTAATTATGAATGGGCCCGAAAAAAATTACAGAACTATAGTGAAGAAATTACGTTGTTTCAATAGGTCATTTGATTAAATTTATCTCAACATTTGAACCTATTCGGAACATGAAGAGTTTATAAGTACTGCTATGTATGAAGATTGTCGACAGGGGACAAGATTTAAAAAAATCCAGTTTCCGTAACTAAATAACGAGATCGTTCGGACTGTTATAATTATTTTAAATTAGCCTGTAATCTCCGTCCCTCGGCTTTGCAACTCACTGTGTCGAGCGAGAAAGACAAGAGTAATTCCATTAAAAAGTAGGTACAGTCAATAGAAAGCCGAGAGAAAGGTTTCGGTGAGGCAACACGAGCTGCTGAGGTGTACAAGCTTGTCCAATGTTTCTGTCATGAAAGTGAAAGAAAGAAAAGGAAATTATTACAGGGCTTATCTCTCAAATCAACTATAAAACTTTCCCGGACCTGATGTATCGGTCGCACAAGTGAAGAAAAATGTTATTTTTGGCACTCCAGGGTTACGCTTAAGTCAATAGAGGACATGTAGTCCGGCACAAGAAAGATTCAATTTTTAACTTGTAACCTATAGGTGATCATTTAACATTTATGCACACATGTCAGAGTTACATAGATTGCGACTGAATTAAATTACATAAAGATTTGTAGTTCATGTATCACGCAAAAACAACTAGTGTTGAACATCTTTTGCAAGTTTTAAACGTTAAGACGTAAGAGTTTCAAGAATTTTCATTCTGGCTTTTCCGTTTCATTCCATCTTGTTCCAGCAGCAACAGGGCGGGGCGGATCTGCAAACTTGCTCGTCATGGTTTTTTAATTAGTCTTCAGTTTAGGCACACCACTGGTCTATTAACATTCAACATTTTGCTCGCCGAAGGGAAAGTTTTGGTCGATCTTTTGATTCACATACATGGGCCCAAGCATACGTTGGGCTGTTACAGCTGCTAGCCATCACCAGCCGATGTTTTGTATAGGCCTTAGCCACAGCTTTCGAAGAATATAAGAGAAAACTTTGACTGATGTCTGCAGTCATCAGAAAGCGCAGATATACCACTTCACCATGCAAGTTTTCTCGTCTCCGGCTGCTAAATTTGTATACGGTCATATTTCAAACCTGCATGGCTGCGTAAGTCCATGTCCTCCCGTAATAATAAGAGTATTTGTTCGCGGTACATTTTCATTTGAATGCGTGACTTCAAGAATGAAGCTATTATACCATTTTTTTATTGTTTTCAGTATTATCATGTTTCTCATTTTAACACCAACCCCAGACAGAGAAGCTGGCATGGAAACGAACACACAATCATCTCTCTAAGAATGATGACCGGCAGTGTAATGCATTGAGAGTTTTTAAACCGTATTAGAAGTGTTTCGCTGGATCATCTTACGGTTTTATGAATAAATTTTTAAGGGATTTTTAAACTATTTGTTTGGAGTATACCAAATAATTCCATATTTTGCAAAAGGTATGTCATCTAGAGTATTCTCCATGGTTAGTGCTGGAATAAAAACAGAAAAACAGTCTAAGAAACAGCGCCTTTTTGCGGATCATGCCGTGTTTTGTACAACACTTCATGGTTCTTGCTGGAATAAAAACAGAAGGCTAGTTAACAAAACAGCCACACTTGGCCACCTATGCCATGTTTCGTACAGTGGCTGGTACGCTTTCCCTTGAATCCTTCACTGTCAAGTGGCCTGTAATAAATATCTTTGTTACAGCGCCATCGCTCTTGGTAGATGAGTATAATTCATGCAATTCAAAGAGATGCTCATTTGCCTCTGCATCTTCCTGTGTACACAAGCGAACGTCGCTGGCGTTCTTCTTCGGCTTCACAAGGGAAGAAAAATATTATTTTTAAGTCTTTCGGGCAAAGCAGGCCATGAAGAACAAGGTGTTGGGTGCAAAGAAAGCTTTCGGTAATGAATATATTTCTTTGAGTTAACGATTTGGCATTTATAGTTACGTTCTGATACTCATTACGCATACATGAAAATTATCAATATTAATCATAGCATGCGCTATGTTTTAACAACAAGTAAAACTAATTCGATTTCGTTAAACTATTATTATTGTTTTTATTCCGTTTGAGATCAATGCTAAAGACACGTTAAATTAGTATCAATTAAGATCGATCAGTTACAGAAGATATCTGTCCCTTTTCCATTTTTTAGTCGCTAGAAATTATACCAAAAATAGACATCCAATATAAAAGATAATAACAATTACCAATCTGCCAGTAAAGTTAACATCTTCCTACAGTTTAGAATCTTATGAGCAATAGTTATCACACAGATGTTGATGAAAAGCAGTCTCCGATGAAATTTTTTTAACTTGAGATCCATGATTAATCTAAAATTCTCGCAGGTACATTGATCTAATCTTCGGTGCTAGCCAATTTTATATACGATCAGTTAATATCCTTCAAAATGTATGTCAGCTCAACTAATTCGTACCATGTGAGGCTGAACTCAGTCATCTCTTGACGCGTGATTCAGGAAATCTATTGATGTGGGTGCGACGTATCGAACAAAAGTTACCTAAATTATCAATAGTTTGGTGTAAATCCGACATGGAATTTTAATAAATCACCAGCGATGTAATTTATTCGACTACTCTGACATGTTCGCCTACTGCTGAAATCATTCATTCAACTATCCCGTGTACAGTAAACTCGGGCTCTTTTCCCTTCCTCAACTGCCCCTTCATGAAGCTCCTTCTACACTCATACACGTCCTGCTCAAAATTTATTTATTTGCAACTATATGGAGAAAAACATAAAATTTAAGTTTCGATTCATTGCCTGCTGATGGCCAAGAAAATGGGCTTCTAGCCTATTAGGTATGCGTCTACTGTTCTCTAGTAGATTTGACAAAATTTTAGCGAAAGTCCTTGATGGGGATGTGTTTGTTTAGCGTCTTCATGTCTACCAACTCAACCTGAAGACAAAACCATGACCTAAACAAACCATTGGGTTAGAGTTTGTGCGGAACCCTCACCTCATTTTTCTTCTCTGATGACAGAGAAAAGAATAACTCCTCCTCTCTAGAAAAGAGAGAGTTTTTCAAAACAGTATGCTTGTGATTCTACGTTTTGTCGCACACCACCGCCGAGGGATTTTTGTCGTTGGAAGTTTACGACCTTTGTCAGAAACACATTGTGGTTGCTGAAAATTTTCATGCCTGTATCTTTTTCTTTTATTTGTGTCATGCACAACTCTTATCGCAGCATGACTAATGAAGGACATGTTCTACACACAACTCTAGCTTCAGTCCACCTGTTCTTGAATTGTATTTATGATTGACGTGTATTCTAGGCAATGTATGGCCGTAACATGTCACATTCATCATTATTCTTTTCCAGTCATGGTAGGAAACTCACAGGAAAAATAATGGTTCTGTAAATGTCACCGAAGCTCTTTAACTATGCTAAATAAAGATATTTCCATTTATCTGTAGCTAAGTCCCCGAGTAAAACAGCTCTCTGACAGTTCTACTTCTGCTTAGTAAGACCCTGCATTTTAAATGTTTGAAGCATTGTGAATACACAAGACTCGCATACGACTTGACGTTTGAAAAAAAACTAATGCCTGTGATACGCTGAGGCTGTGTGTGGCTCACTAGCTATGGTGAGAGTCATTACTGGCATTTTTGAAA
This sequence comes from Trinorchestia longiramus, assembly GCA_006783055.1. NCBI lineage: Eukaryota > Metazoa > Arthropoda > Malacostraca > Amphipoda > Talitridae > Trinorchestia > Trinorchestia longiramus. The sequence continues at coordinate 64,979 of VCRD01002858.1, forward strand.
ACGAGTTCACAGGGAAAGCGCTTTCACTAACAAAGATCCTTTCCGATTAAGTGAGCAAGCGGGGCATTATAGCGCTCAACTCATGTTCATTAGAAATCTTCTGTCGCTATTTTGAATAGGTCAAATTCTTACTTAATTAGTTAATTATAAGCACCCGGGTAAGTTTGAGTCAATGAGCGACATGAACCAACATTTTAGGACGTCTTTAGCTTATCAAGTTCATACCGAATAAATTTTCGGAAGTCGTTCATCCTTCATGCATTCCTGAAGTTCTTGAAAGCCAAGAAAACATGCAGTTGCAGCACAAGTCTTTCCTTATTTTGCTGGCTGCTTTAGCTCATGTGATTGTCTCTAGACACGAATTCAAACGAGCAAACGAGCGGATGACGAGAACGACAAACATGATTGACGAGGCAAAGCCTTCAACTGCCATGCCGTTGAACCTGAAGCTTTTCTTGTGGCCAGGATTTTCTCATATGTTTTGTATTTTTGTGAGCTAGTCTACAGGAAATGTGAACCCAGAAGAGCTGAAGTTTTTGTTGTGGTTCAAGTTTTCCCAGATGCATTTTTGTACGCAATTCTAAATGAAATGTGAAGCTCTGCTCTCTAAGGTCAGAAAAGTCGTGTGGGTTTTGCTCATGATTTTTGAATAATTAACTGATTCAAACCGAGCTTATGCAGGGCACAGAGAACCGCTCGTGTAAAGTATGTTGTGCCTGTGAATCTAAAAGAACCTGAGTGTGAAGTATGGTAAGCTGTAGACATTTCAAAAACTCTCAATTCATTTTAATATATTGTAAAGTGAAGTTATTTATTTGGATCACTTACACTTTAGGATTCAAAGCTACACGTGCTTTAGCAATTAGAAAGTTCAGAATCCTTCAATAGACTTGAGTGTAGAGTCCTGGTCAGTTTTTTGTTGCTTTTCTCGTGTTTGTTCACAAGAAAACGTGTTTGACATTGACGTCCAGTGCAATCGCATCTTCTGGCACCTTAGTTCCATCTTCTCGTCGCTTCTTCAAACAATTCATCTGAACTCATAACATTCATGACAAATCACTTACAATCAAGTCAACATGGTTCACGAAAATTAGTCAAAAAATGCTTGTTTCAGCTACTTAACGCTGCCTAGATATCTGTGTGTAGTTGAATGTGTATACAATCATCAATTTCTGACTACACTTTATCAACTACACTCTTCGTGAAATAACATCTCAAATCAACTTTTAGTCATATCTGTAGAGAAATTTTCAAAATTTGATTAATCGCCTCAGCTGTTGCTGCTATAAGTCACACATCTGCCATGCACCGCTACGATCGTGAATTTCCAATGGACAAGATTGGGGTCCTAGCAATGGAGAAAGCTCTCATGATCATCTTAGTCTAAGAAATATATTTCTAGGACTTCTTGCATGCTCAAAAAATTTTCAAACGACGTCCCTACAAAACATTACGTCAAGTGTATTGCTCGCCTTGAACACTTTCCGATAACATTAATTTCGGAGGCTTCCAAGCGCCTCATTAGAAAGCCTTCCTCAATCAATCTACGTATATCATATAATTGACTATGTATCTCCATCTCTCTCTCTGTATCTGTGTGTATCCGTCCCATTACTTCCTACCTATTACTGAAGAAAAATTATTGAACTGAAATCAGAACGGGGACGCCTGTATTCTAAGCACTGTATTGTGGATACCAAAGGCGCCGAATCACTAAAACGCGCCATTTTTCCTGTTATCAGATTTCTTCTCTTATATTGCAATGTTATCGGTAAATACGGTACAGAATGGAAGTTCTGTATGTATTCATGAAAAATATTCAGATTATGATCGTACCACGGGTAAAATTAAAATATGCATTTTGTTTCATAGATCCTTAATTTTATCACTTTTAAACCAGTAATTTCAACGGGTACTATCTAGGCCATGTTATCGGTAAAGATACAGAATAAAAGTTCTGTACATATTAATGAAAAGTATTTATTTAAATCCGAATAATTCGTAGTAAATCTTAAATACATTTATCTCAAAAATAATTACAAATTAGTCGAATCTAAATCGTGGAATTTTCACAGGAACTGTCTACTTTTAGGATATTCCACTGTACAATATCCAACTACATAATGATACACAGTTTGCTTGCTTGCTTGGTCCGTGTCTCTGTGACGCTCTTAAGGATTTAGATAGGAGGAAATTCGGTAGGGTAAACACGTATTGTAAGCATTGTATTGTGGATACCAAAGGCACATCCTTCAATGTGGAAACTCCTTCGCAAAGCCCGCGTCCACGGCCAAATCAAACGAAAAATTCAGTCAAAAACACGTAAATTTTCACGTATGGGTCTACTAGTTTCAGAATAAAAGAAAGTCGGGCAACGGAAGACATTATAGGAAATGACACCATGCTCGTGAAACTCGACTGGATTAAGAAAAGATTGAAATGAAAACTAAGGCATTTAAACGCAATAACCTTTACAAAGTTACACCCGTAATTAGGCTTGTGATGTATTGCTAACCAGACATGGAGGGTTGATTGTCACGATAATATACAAGTTTAATTTCTTCTGTGATTGCGACTGCGGAAATCATATAATGGTGTGCACGCACGCAATCCTCAAATCTAAGTCTGAAAAAAATTAACCAACACTGTATAAGAAAACGCTGTCTCCTTAAATCAATAAATTTCTTTTTTTTTGTGCGTAATTTTTCCTATGTTATTACAATGGGAATCTCCCTTAAATACTGGTAGTTAAATCTGTATACTTTCAGGTTGATCGATTAATAACCGCTGGAGTAAAATTCGTAGACTTTCTGATTAGGTCTGAGAATCAGTTGCTCTAAGTTCTTCCTTCAAATGCATGATATTAAACCCGTTATTTTTAACGGACATACACACTAGTATTTCATAAAATATAAAATAAAATACTATTTTGTCACAGATAATAAAAGAATTGAGTTTTCTGTAAACAAAACTAATTCGTTTATGAGTTGGTGACAAATCAAATGATGATGAAAATAGGAAGCAAACCGACAGCATAATAATATAATAGAAGGAAACTACGCAGCGTTACAATAGATGAGACCATATTTGCCGTTCACTGTGGCTTCTCATGCAGGAAATTGAGCCAGTAAACACTTCCGTTCTTGTTATTTTTTACGTGCAATATATACCGCAAAAATTTACATTAGAACATTCCAAAAAAGTATGAGCAGACGACAGCACATGTTGAATTAAACATAGCATGTATGCAGGACTTAGTGAAAGCTCGTGTGAAGATGTACAGGTCAGACGAATGTTTTTGAGGAGATGAAATAAAAAGTTCACAGAAGCAGTAATTTCTTGCAAGCGTTTCAAGTAAGTCATGCTTGCAGCCTGCAGATAATGTGCACAGATGTGCACTAGACTCTATCAGTATCTAGTTATTCCTTAACTTCAGTCGCTGGAAGCAGCATCTCTAGTCGTGTGATGTCAGCATTAAGAATTTAAGACTCGATTCCATGTATTGTGGAGTTATGCTGTACAGTGTGATGAACTGTGTGATCCTGTACAGTGTGATGAACTGTGTGATGCTGTACAGTGTGATGAACTGTGTGATGCTGTACAGTGTGATACTGTACAGTGTGATGAACTGTGTGATGCTGTACAGTGTGATACTGTACAGTGTGATGAACTGTGTGATGCTGTACAGTGTGATGAACTGTGTAATACTGTACTGTGTGATGAACTGTGTGATGCTGTACAGTGTGATGAACTGTGTGATGCTGTACAGTGTGATGAACTGTGTAATACTGTACTGTGTGATTAACTGTGTAATACTGTACTGTGTGATGAACTGTGTGATGCTGTACAGTGTGATACTGTACAGTGTGATGAACTGTGTGATGCTGTACAGTGTGATACTGTACAGTGTGATGAACTGCGTGATACTGTACAGGGTGATACTGTACAGTGTGATGAACTGCGTGATACTGTATTGTGCATTTATACAGTACGGTGTGACACTGTACTGTGTGATGTATTGGATTAAAATTAATTCATTTTCTATTTAATGCTAACAACTTAGTTCATCACAAAATTTGCAGTTCTCCTTCCAGTGAAATTCTTTCCGTTTTGTAGTGAGCGAAAGTGACCTAGTTGAATGAAGGGAAAAATTGCCGCTACATTTTCTCTACCAGAGGACGCTACAGCGCGCTGCTGCAGTCTACTTGTAATGAAGGCCTTGCTCACTGCAACCGGAATCATACGAAAAATGGGAGTGGTAGGAAGAAAGGAAATCATAGGAAAAACGGGAATGATGGGAAAACATGGAATGATAAGAAGAAAAGGGAATGATAGGAAGAAAATGAATGATAGGAAGAACGGGAATGATAGGAAGAAAGAAAATGATGGAAAAAAGGGAATGATGGGAAGAAAAGGAATGATAGGAAGAACGGGAATGATAGGAAGAAAGAAAATGATGGAAAAAAGGGAATGATGGGAAGAAAAGGAATGATAGGAAGAACAGGAATGTTAGGAAGAAAAGGAATGATAGGAAGAAAGGGAATGATAGGAAGAAAGGGAATGATAGGAAGAACGGGAATGATAGGAAGAAAGGGAATGTTAGGAAGAACGAGAATGAATACCACCGTGTAAGGAGTACAGCAGAAAAGAGGAATAGAATACGGCAACAAGAAAGACCCGTTTAGTCTATTCATGGGTTGTTACCCAAGTCCCACGCCTTCTAACGTAATGGCATCAATCACGCACATGCACTTCAATTTTATATGGGTATTTCAGCAATGTAAGCGCACTTTAATCACTTCCAAGCATTTGAGTCACGCAAACACACCGTGATCATACCTACACAGATAGACGTACAGGTGACATAACTACTCGCTCGCTCGAATGCAAAATAAATTTATTAAAACCCGACCAAAAGATCGTGTATGAGTCAGTTTTCTAAAATGCTTTTATCCTTCTGTCAGATGTCGTAATTACCCGAGAAAGTTATTTTAATTCTCAAAATGAACGGTGCAGTAAAAGGTAAAGAGGAAACCATCTTTCTTGACATGGAGTTTAACGACTTAAGCTCATTGATTAAAACGAAGACTAACCAATCAGAAGATACTTTCTGATTGGCTATTGAAAGTAAGCCGAGAGAAAACTCTTAATGTAGAACTCATCAATTTTAAAGCTCGTATAAGTCTTCTGTAGGATTTATAGTCATAAGTATAAACGTGTTGTGTCATGTAGGTACAGCGCATACTTGTACTCTTATATATGTATAAAACTATCAATTTTCTTTTTGCTAAATCATACATTTTACTAAAAGGAGACACACTATCAGTGCAAATTTCAATCATCACAAGTATTTTTTGTATTACCTGAAAATAATTCAAGCAATAAAGGGTTAATTACCATCTAACAGAAGTCACCGGACAGGTCTTTTATCGAGGTATTAATTTCCTAAATGTTCATAATTAATGTCTTATGAAAGTTAAAGCGAGTAACTTCCAGTAAATTACCTCACAGGATTTTAATCTCGCATGAGATATTTTTATTGCTTGAAGAAAATGAGCAAAAAACAAGACGCGCAAAACCTCCGAAGCTGACGCTCTCCAGCCATTTTTCAATAAAGTTTTCGCTGTTTCATTCATAAAGAGAAGAAATTAATATGAGAGAAACAAGACCTTCCTTAATGGCCTCCTGGAGTCAAACCTTCAGTCCCACGATCTCCCTCTCCTGCTCAGATCATCACCGGATTTTTGTTATCCAAGTGTCGTTTTTATTCCTTAAAGAAAAGAAAAGAACACAAGACCAACAGAACTTCGCAAACTAATATTTTCTCATTGAATTTTAATTGAACAGTTACCGTTTTTGGCACTGGAAGAGAAGAAACAAAAAGACATAAAACGAGGAAAATTAGTGTCTTAGAGCCTGCTTTTCAGCATCACGACTTGAGTGACATGCCAGACTCGTGATCCAGATCCAAACTCACGACGTGCCTTCCATGATATGGTCCTCAGGCCTTCCGTGTGATCTATCAAACTTAAAATACGTTTTACCTCGTACTTATACTTCTTACTTCCTTACCTAAATTCAGACCCACAACAAGATCTAAGATCCAACTTCGGGTTCAATGACACTGAAAGTCTTTTATTTAGTGGGAGGTTTACAGTCTTTGTTTCTTTGGGTCGTTGGGAGTTGTTGAGGTTTTATTAGCCTAAGACTTTAAAAAGGGAAAAAAATTCAAGTTATCTCAGTGAATGACTTCATTTCTATGTTATCCATGATTGGGTGCAGCGAGGTTACACGTATGAGAATTACTAGGTAAATTACAACCTCTCAATTGTTTAGTACAATTTTTCTACTCCAGGCGTTTGAAAGTTTTTGATGCACTATGATGTAAAAAAATCAATATGCAATCGCCATCCTTGTTTAAATTTCATTTGACTACAATCTCTTTTTTATCATCATTCACACTCATGGGGTCCACCAAATAAAAAATCTTTTGTTATGTTTAATTATTGAGGTGGATCCTGGAACATCATGCAAAAGCATGAATTTGAGCTGATTTTTATGAAAAACATTTGTCTCGAAATGAAAGAAATAATTTATGAATAAGATTTATATGTTTACAGCACGGGTTCAGTGTGTGACTTATCTGTTTATTTGAGTAGTCATGAGACATGAATTACAGTAGGTTACACTCTGACATGTTATTGTTTAACATTAAGGCAGGCAAAAAGTGCAATAGCATTGGCCTTTTATATTCCATGATTTTTATGTTTAGCATTCATGCGAGAAATGATATTACGAGTGATATATCAAATAATTTGGCATAGTATCAAATAATAATAATGATTGAATAATAACTGATGTTTGCGAGTGATATTTCAAATGAAACTGACATCAAATAATGATAATAATAATTAAATAACAGCTCATCATCATTTTAAATTGGCGGAAGAAATTGTTTTCTGCAATATGAATTCGAGTTGGTTACCTGTACGATCTTTGTCTTAATTTAAGAGCATTTCATGTACATATTTATGATGCATACACCGCACGTTAACTGCATTGTATGTGTCCGTTCATATCTCAACTCATGAAAAGAAATTTCCATACCAGTAGAAATTTACGATCTTTTGAAATATGATATCTAACTCATTCCTATCGTCTGCAAGAAAAGCCTTTAAAAAAATTATTTCATGGAAGGATAAATTAATTTAAAGAAAAATAAACTTATTCTGAAAAAAGAAAATCATTTTGAGAGAAAAAACTCAACCCAGGATCCGGCTACTGAAAGCAACTTGAATTTTTCCCCATGCTGGGGATTTTTTCTGCCAAGCTTTGCACTGATGTCTTCCAGGCGCCTCGTGATGGCCATCCATTTATTATACCCTCTGGTCCAGCAGCCTCTCTAAAATCTGTTTTCATTCAGGTCTCTGCCTCTAAAAATTTAATAGTTCGAGTCAATGCACGTAAAAGTCGTTTGCTTCTGAAACCTTGTATGAACTGTGTGCTTTCGAAAACTTGCACGAGTTGTGTACTTGCGAAACTTTATATGAGTTATTCCTTTCAAAACTTCTTGCTATTTGCTTTCGAAACCATTTAGAAAAGCTAGACAGGTTCCCAATGATAGAGCGCAAGCGCTGTTAAGGAAGCCAAGTTGTCTTGACAAACCTCGTAATTAACTCACTCTTTTTTCTATACGTCCTACAAAATTGTCATCGCAGTTAATTCTAAAATTTTCCTGAAGAGAAACCTCACTTTTATAAACGGCTGTGTCGGGCTGTCCTGCCATTAGCCTCACCTAATTACATGTGTTCATTAAACTGAAACACAACGTATTTTTTTAAACTGCATCACACTTCTTTAGTTTCTTGCAGTTCTAATTAATCCATTTTTACTGCTCAGCAGCATTTCCTCAGTTCAAATTTAAAGTGAGAAGCTCCTTGCTTCAATGTGTGTACTATTCTAACAATGAAACTTCAACGTGATTTCGATCCTGTATAGGAATTTTAAAGTCTTTATAATTAACAATAAATTGACTTTACTTGCCTACCTGCATTTTTGTTGCCCATTCTAATTCTGGTATGCATTCTCATATACTTCATAAACATACATTAGTAACGTAATGACGCTCTCTATATTTCTCCATCCATCTATCACCTACTTTGAGCCTTTTAAATAACATACATTTTCAATTAGACGCCGCCTAATAATTTTTTTTATACGTCCAAGTAACCCAACACCTTACATTCTATTCAGTTCGAAGGCACACTCAGCATCCGTATACCTTTCACAAAAAAATATCAAAGTTAAATTTAGACTGCATTTGTTTCAATCACCAACGCAAGCGAAAACAAAAACACGTTGATTGTCAAAAGTAACTTTTGTAATAAGAAAGCTAACCCTCTCGACAGAATAAATGACTACTAGCGAAGAGAAGTAGTTCAGTGAAAAATTAACTAACATGCAACAATAACAACTAACGGCGGACTGAAACGCCCTGCTGGAAATAAATGATGCCCCGCGGCTAAGAATTTTCTACGGTGAATGATGATGCTATCAAAAATATACTCCACACAGCTGGAGCAGGGGTTGCTTAGCTCTATCCTCTCATGAACCCGCTGTGGTTGGCAGACGTCTCCATGAACCCTCAACTTTTCGAGACATTACATTACTCTAATTTATTCTACAATACGCATAATAGTGCTTTGTAAAAGATGACGCTTGTGGTGTGACACTGTGATATACTTTGGTGATTTTCACGTGAAAAAATCACGTGATTTTGACTGAATTTTTCCTTTTGATTTGCCAGTGGACGCGGGCTTTGCGAAGGAGTTTCCACATTGAAGGATGTGCCTTTGGTATCCACAATCCAATGCTTACAATACATGTATACCCTACCGAATTTCCTCCTATCTAAATCCTTAAGAGCGTCACAGAGACACGGACCAAGCAAGCAAACAGCAAACTGTGTATTATTATGTAGTGGGATTGGGATATACTCACTCACACTCCAGGGATTCATGCTCCTAGGTATACAACTCATGCTAGAAGCATGAACACGCCATGTGGAGCCACACATCTAATGACTCTGCACTGACAAATGTTCCTTAAATTTGTACCGCAATGAACAATGTATAATTAGTCTTGCCTGTGAGAGGCACTGTCAGCAGAGGCAATTGTGCAGAGGCTCTGTGATCAATGGAGACATTGAGTCGTTGCTTTGTGTATTGCTCTGTCTGGTTGTTAGTTAAGCAATGTTCTTTTATTCAAGCAAGGGGTTTAAAAACTAACCATTTGATTTTCCAAGCTGTTTAAGAGTCACTGTGTAATGAATGGAGGGGTTAAGCATCACAAACAAAAATAACTCAATGATAATCACAATAAATCAATAATTACAACACGTGTTTTATGCGTTACCGTAAAGTAAGATGTTTTTTTCTAAAAACTTTTGTTTATCAAGCATCTACGATTGGCAACATAGTGTTGGTGTGAGGTCATAATGTAACTCAACACGCACTCGTGTTTCACAACTGAACTCGAAATCAACAAACAAAATTCTGTATTCCGATACAAATATTATCACGGGTGTCTATTTAATAAAAAATATATCTTGCCTTCTTTAGGCACGAAACACATCAAATAAATTTCTTGGTGTAAGACAGAGGAGGAAATTTAAACGACACAGATGAAAGAACCAGCAGTCAAGTTTCTGGAACAATTTAACATGAAACAGAAATGAAATGAAATATGACTACAGAAACGAGTCGATTGCCTCATGCTTGGCCTGCTTCCTAAGTCACATGCAGTCTAAAGTTAACGCATCAGTCACGCACAGGCATCACTCACATTACACAATAATTGTGTGACTCTTGGTACACAAAATGTAGCTTCAAGTGTGGTTGATGGTCATGAAGCATTGGTGTGTGTGACGTGGACTCCAAACCTGAAGATAAACTAAAAAAATGAATATACGCTGCGTTGGAAGGAAAGCATTGCTTCTCGCAGGCATAGAGATAATAATATAAAATTAAGAATTATAATATTTATAAAAAACAGTAGAACGTTTACTGAACGCGTTTTGGTCCTTACGTATTATCGGGAGGACCTTTGATTTTTACTTTTTCTTTTTTTTTCACAGGGTTTGTTGGTTAGGTTAGGTTAGGTTAGGTTAGGTTAGGTTAGGTTAG
>VCRD01002859.1:15035-38669 GCA_006783055.1 Trinorchestia longiramus
ATACCTAATAATCATACCTAACCTAACCTAACCTAACCTAGGAGAGTCGGGAGAAATCACCCGGCAATGTGGTTCTAGGGTTAATCGTAATTTTGAACTTCTTTTCTTACTTGATGTTGCTGGCAAAACCAATATCAGCGTACGCTTGCTAGCTAAGTTTTCAATAAAAATGCAGCTCAGTTGTATCCAGACGAAGTCTTAATGAATTACTCGGACTGAAACTTTAGTTGAGAGTTGAGGATATTAAAGGAACTTAGTAGAAGGGGCTGGTACGGGCAGTGTAGTTTATCAGGTATCTCATGAATGAGATTCATAAGATTTGTGGCGTGAAGATCAGTTGAACAGTTTCCCTTTATTTTGAAATTGCAGTCTGCCTCCACGGTTTATGAAGTGCAAGTTAAACTGCTCCGCAAGATGGTTACATGCTTCTTATTGATTAAGCTAATTTATATCATTGTTGCTCATGAACCACATAGGTATTATTTAGGATGAATCATGTAGACGTGCGTGGTTGTCAAGCCTAAGGATATAGTTTGTGCTAGGGAAATCAATAAATAGCGTTCAGTTTGGGGCACAAAAGAATCTTTTTTGAATGAAAATGACGAGAAAAAATAAATCCTTAGGTGTTAGATTGCCGAGTAAAATGAGGCTTGCTTCACATTTTAAAAGCTTACTCTTGTGTTGCCAGATGAAGGCAGCCTCAACAAGTCTGGGATCTTGAACTCAATTTCAAATATTTCTCCCTGGCTCTGCTTGGTGTGCTTAAACCAGAGCGCGGTCACTACCCTAATTCGAATCAGGTAAAAATAGCTAAATTTACTACACTAGCGACAATGTCCTCCGGCCATGAACATGGTAATGAACCTAATTTGAATGAGGAAAATTGCCTAGCGGTTGTCTGTTCGCTTGCAGTCAGTAAGGAGGACCGAACCTTCCTCTACATGCGCTGTCATGCCATGCAAGGCTTGAGCGACCGTGTACCTGACTAGCATGAATGCAAAGTGAAATGCTAATTTCGAAATTCCTTGGAAGCGGAAGAACTAAACGCTGTGTCTATTGCACTACACAGTTTTGTTCGGTCCAAAATACACACTTTAAAACTTTTAAAGTAGCCATGATTTTAGTGAGTATTGAGTTTTTTAAATTAAATTACTTTAAACTAGTTGCTAGTTCCTCTAGTTAAACATTTATCTGGAAATGAAGTTTCTGAACTCTTGAAAACAGCATTCTCGAAAGCAAAAGTCTTTAAAGTTTAGCTCGTTCTTTTTTCCATCATTATTCTTCTGCTTTCAGTACACTTTTAGGAAGTATTCTTTCGTTAAACGGTTTGCTTTGTGCGCTCTGAGGGTTTGACTTCCGTTATATTTTTAGAGTTTCAAATTTTGGAAAATGCTTTTACTGTGAGGCTTCAATTGTGAAGGCCTTCTGCACCTTTTATATAGTGTGTCTGCGGTCAGCCTTTACTTCGGGCGCAGCTGAACTCTGCCCTCTAGTTTAAAATAAGAAATTTTGGAGGCTACCCTGGGGCGCTCATTACGAGTTACATGCTTTGTCAATCTAGCGCTCTGGAACCGTCGCCGCTCTCGCCTTAACGTCTTCAGTGACTTCTGCGCAGCTCAACGTCCGTCTGCTGCTGCTGCTGCTGCTGCTGCTACGTCTTCTAACACGGATCAGAACTTGCTGCTTAGCTTGTGCTCTGTACTGGCATTTCGTTTGCTGTTCGTTTGTAATGTCACTGCTGTTGTCGTTCCATGATTTAAGACTTGATCAAAAATAGTCAAAGTTTTATATTTATGACTTGGTAGTTCTTCTTGAGCTACAATGCAATGGGTTTTGAAGTTGGATTCAACAGCCTCAATAGCACCGTCTTGAATTATTAATAATAATACTAATGGACCCCTTTTGGAGTATGTGATATTGTAACAATTATACTGTGGGGTTTGTGTACAATCTCTTCTTTCGTAAATAATACGATGTAAGAGCCATCTATAATGATTCTAATTATCTTGTATTCTGAAAATGCATCATATGTGTTTATTCTTCAACTACACAAATTAAATTTCTCCCTTCTGAATTCTTTGTTTTATCCATAACTCACTTCCGAAGTGCTGTGACTTTTTCCTCCACTTGTCGGTGTGATAAGTTATGACTATTTAAAGTGAACATTGAAAAAGATGTTTGAACTTCCCACTTACAGTGCCTTTGTAGCTATTTGTCTCTATTATACTCGTTTCTTTATGTCAAATTATATATCCGTCCTACTAATATTCGACGCTATTTTCAATGGTGGCTTTCCATCGAATTTGGGGAGAAATTAAAGATGATGACTGCTGAAAATTAACGATGAGGATTCTGTAAGGAGTCAAATATGAGAACACAGTTTCTCTAGCTACTGTGTTCTTATTTTTGAAACACTGTCATTATTTTTTATTTAATTTTTTGTTTTGTATTACTTCGTATTGTGAATACCTGCTGTAAAATGAATTCGTTCTTACTTTTTCTAGAGAGGATTAATTTTCGTAATGTTTCTCTGAGCTAATGTGGGAGATGATTCGAAAATAATTTTCAACGGAGGTGTTCAGGTAAAGATAATGAAAGCCTTCTTAGGATCAGAGAATGAACAAAGGATATTTCTTTTTCCGTCTGTGATTCCTAGAATTTAAGTGAAGCTAAAATTATTACTATTATTAACATGTTTCCTGCAATTGCCTAGCCGGTACAAAGCTTGACTTTGTACACATAATCACTAAAAGACTTGGAAAAAATTACAGAACCTAACCTAAGTGACCCACCGATGGGTCACTTCGTAGGAAATTTGTTAATGATAATATGGGTATGTTATTTGTTGAGCTGATCGACGCTGAGTCACTGAAAAGTGAAAGTGGCCAAAGCTTAGGGAAGTACTTCACTGTTACCGGCAGGAGCTTCTACTTATGTATATCAGCTTGTCCGGAAAGTTCATGCCATTTTTAAAGGAAAAAGTTCAGTATATATGTATATGTGTATGTATATATATATATATAAATATATATATATATATATATATATATATATATATATATAAACCAATACATTTTTAATCAACCAAATATGAACTATTTTGTTGCACAAAGCGTTTCCATCTTTCTTTTGACTAGAAAATACTCTCATCGCAGAATTGAGGTGGTTTCATGCCAAAGAATTCATCAGGGTATCTTTTCAGGTCATCCAAGAAATTGAAACTTTTACCATGAAAACTATTCTGCTAAGACCGAAATAAATGATCATCTGAAGGAACAATATCTGGTAAATATGGAAGGTGGGATTATTCATACCAGCAAAGATGCAGCAATTATTGACAGGTTTCAAAAGAAACGTGTGGTCTGGTATTGTCCTGATGGATCACTGTAAACTCGTATATTTCTTTGGTTGCTTGTGATGGATTTTTCCTCTGTGGAAATAGAAAAGCATCAAGTGTGCTCTCAATGGAGGTGTAGTCAAATTTTACTTTCCAAACTCAATCATGTTCTTATTAAGTCGAAAGATGAATACTAAAAATCGGCACGAACTTTCCAGACAACCCAATATATTCTTTATGTCTGACTAGTCACATACTTAGGGTTTACGTGTAGTGTACCCAGATCATACCGTGTGAGTATTGGGATTAACACGTTGCCTCCGATTGCCTGATCGGTGTAAATCTTCACTTTGTACGCTTAGTCACTAGAAGGATCTGAAAAATTATAAAAAAATTATATTATAACCTAACCTAAGTGGCCCACATACGTACCACTTCGGAGTCAACGTGTTAAGGTCGCTTATTCTCCTCGATGAACTGCGCTTTGTTTCATGATGCTGACACTTGCGATGCTATTCCTAATTCTTGTTAATCTACAACAATGAGAGGAACTTCAATTCTCTTGATTTCATAATGGATGCACAAAACGGGCCAATTTCAAGATCTACGTTTCCATTTAGTGAACGTTGTCGACACTCGGAAACTATGGATCTTATGGATCTCGTACCATATCTCATTATACCAGCTTGGTCGACTAATCACCAGCTTGGTCGACTGGTGAGCGAGTCTGCTTTCGAGCGGGAAGACCCGGGTTCGAATCCCGCAACCGACATGGTTGACGCGGCTAGAAATACGGCATGGGACTTGGGTAAACAACCGAATAATTATCGAAGTAATTATCCGACCCAAGAATGGGCCAGAAAGTTCGTTCCTATAGCCTCATTCTATTCTATTCTATTGAGGTTATAAGTGATAAATTTTCGTGACCAGATTTTCATTTTTTCTTTTACTATGCTCCCGTTGAAATATAGTCTCGTTTCAAGTAATTAGAATTCATTATTATATTATCTAGCTGATCTGATCTTTATTGTTAAAATGCACTGCCATTTGTTTTCTAACGTTACGTTTAACTTTGTTCTTGTGCAGCCTAGTGCGATGAGCGAGAGTGTGGAGCTGAGGGAAAGTACGGAGGTGGAGATTAGTCGGTTATTCCCTAAATGCCGACCTCGCAGCACTCCCACTTCCCCCAACGATCCGCCCACCACCCCCAACGCGTTCTCTGCAACCCTAGCGCCTTCTGACTCTTCCGTCTATCCTTCCATATCCACTGAAGAGTATTCGTCTAGCCATTCTACGAACGCCATAATCCACGCTGCCCTTAACAAGTCCCCTCATATCAACCCGAATACTATTACCTACTCAGCTAACACCCTTCCTATTCACTCCTTATCTAATTCATCTGGTATTATCTCTTCATTAGCTTTCGATACCATCTCCTACTCTGCCAACAGTCACTCGCTCCCCATCAACAGCAAGAATCCACCCGTTTCGTCGCATGCCAAACAACACAATTATAACTATATCACCGAGTCTGATGCGAACGACAACTACGAGAGATCAATCTCGCAGGTCGACGACGTCGCGCGCATGCAAGAATCGAGTAGCAGTAGCAGTAGTAACACAAGTATCGGCAGCAACAGCAGTAGCAGAATGTCAGTGGACACAGCTTCCTCTAACTGCTCTCCTGCCGGCGGCACTCAGACGTCAATGAACAACAGTGCTGACGCCTCTGTCGTAAGTGGTTATCACGAAGTCGATCATAGTCGTTCTACGGGTTTAGATTCTTCTTACGAAGACGTACCTGTGCCTCAGTCCCGCAGAGAACATTTCAGACTTCGAGACTCACGTATTGAAGCAGCTGGAGGTCGTGAGGTGTACAGTCAAAGTAGAAGTCGAATGCATCGTCACCGCGGGGGAGCGTCTTCCCTAGTTACCCCTCACAGCAATACTGTGATACTCAGTCAACAACATTCTAAGCAACAGCAGCAACTTGTTCATCTGCAGCAGCAAAATCAGCAGTTAGTGTCTCAGTCACAAATTGTGGTTAGCCAACTAGAGCAACAAATGCATAAACAAACTCCACTGGATAATTCTAGTGCCAGCAGCAGCTGCAGCAGAACAAGCCGAGAGAGCGGATTACCCTCCGACTCCCCTCTTGTTTACGAAGCTCGTCTTGCAGGATCTTCGGAAGTAGTTTTTGATGATATTGGAGAATGGAGCGGTGAGCTGACTGTGCGAGGCGTGGATGGGCAGACGCACGCGTCGTCCACACCAACTTCAGGCCCTGACTCCGAATCTCCGGAGGTCTCTCCTTCGAGAGTGACTAAAATTGGCAACGTTCCCATCGCAGACTACGAGGGCTCGCCTCGGAGATACGGCCCACGTTCGGGCAACATGCGCTTCAGTCCGCGTCGGGGTCATTCCATGAGACCTAGGCCAGGATTTCCACGAAGAGTTTCGTCCTATTCTGATGAGAAAAAAGTGATGGCTGAGAAATCAGGTGTATCGCTTCTTCCTGAAAGCGAGGCTCAAAAAGAAAAATGGGCAGGGGAAGGAAATGTGGTTTGTAATGTTTCTGAGACTGAAAAAATAGAATCTCCAACTCCTCCTCCAATGTCTATTTCCACGCTCACTTCAGTTTACGCATCCACTCTCAACGAAACGGCAAATACGAACTCGACTACCTCTACCACAGCATCTGAGAAAGCAGCTGGAGCGGTGGACCCGGATCCCATCTACGACTACGAAGTTTCTGAAACTCAAAAGGTACTTCAAGAGTTTTTTAAGGACTCTCGTGTTTCTCGTACTCCTCCACAGGCTTTTTATGATTTAGAGTATCACTTAAAACGTCACCATGGCAATAGCTACGTGGGGCAACGTCTGGCAGAAGAATACGAAGTCGACTTTTCGGTTCGTGCTAAAGACTTTGGTAATCAGACGACTGCTGCTGAGACTCATGGTCTCTCGGACGATGTCCATAGAAAAAGTGACTGTGCCACTGGTGACCAGGGACTGGCTGTGGGTGGTGGATGCGAGGGTCAGGGCGGCCAAGTTGTTAAATGTGACAACTTAGAGGTAAGCACTAGATTGGCTTCTTCGTTTCACCACTATCCTTGCTTTAATCACTGCCGTATGACTCAGCATAGAATGTCGCTCTCTGATCAGATTTGCGATGTAACAGCTTGCACACCCACTTCACTTAAATCGCCTACACATTTGCCTAGAGGACTTTCATCTGTGTACTCTACTTGTCATACTGTTCTCCCGCCTCATAATGTTTGCTCTTTTGTTCCTATCAATGGCGGTAGTTCTTGTGTCTCATCGGGTAATTTGATTACAAACTTTTCGCCTCGGAACGATCATTTTACTTCGGCACAAACTGTAAATCACGATAAAAATAATGAACATGAAACCATTGTGAGTCTGATACCATCAGCTCACGTCTGTTGTCACGATACTTTCTCTCAGGAATGTTGTTCTCTTGAGGAAGATCTACTTCAAATTACCGATTGCCGAAGGCTTGAGCCTTCTTTGTGCTGTGACGTACAGACAATAGATAGGAATGAAAAGACATCTGATTCTAAACCATGCAATTTGGACAATGGAAATGATGCAAGTGAATGCGATGAAAACGAAGAGCTCGTAAATCTGGATGACCTAGAGGAAGAACTCCGAGTGTCACTGAAGAGAGGAGATGAAGACGAGTCAGATGTAGAATGTTCGGGTGTTCCTGATCTCTCAATCGTTGATAACCTCTTGGATCTCCCGATTGACTTCCCGTTACGCGATGAGTGTGTCCCCTTGTCCAATTTATTAGAGTGTACAAGTGATCTGTCTGTCCCTCCCGAGACATTTTCGGACGAACGCTCTGCAGCAGAAGTGGAGTGCAGCGAAGAGGCACCTGTCGATAAGCCTTCTACCACCGGAGCTGTTGAGAAATCGGGAGCGCTCGAAGCTTTCTTAACTGAAGCAGGTCACCAGGTAAATGGTGGTGCATCCTCTTCATTAACGACACGCATCCGTCATCTTCCCTCTCTTCTTAGTCTCTTTAGTACCTTGCTGCCAAGAGAACGATCCTCTTACATTCCTTGTAGCCATCCATCCCTGTGGTGCTATTTTGGTGGCGTGATCATGTTTAACTTGTAAACGCTCTTCGAAACGTGAGGAATTCTTACGAAGAGTCTTGGTTCATCGAACTGTGTAGTGCGATGTATCGTATGTTATTCAGTGAATCTTCTGGATGAACTCCATCATATATTGAGTGATAAATATCCTGTTACCAAGCTCCTTTAAAGTAAACCACACTTCCCGTTCGTCTAGAAAATGAAATGCATTGTGGACTTGAGTAGCTAGATTCGTTTTCGTGTCACTTGCAAGAGGAGTTCGTGAACGTACATCCTAGTTTTTCTTCAGGATGTGGTCCTGGAGCTCTCCGGCCGGTCTTGCTAGCATTTAGTTTTTGACTTGTAAAATTAGATTACATTCCAAATCTCGGCCACTAAAAGACAAAATTGCACTCGATTCGTTTTGTGGTGTTTTGTGTGTTTTTTTCAAATGTTAGTTTGTAGTTTCTTATTCATCGTCTTTTTTGTTTGCGACTGTGTCGTCTTTGTTCATGAATCGTTACTATTGTCCATGCATAGCCTTTGCCTGTATTCATGATTACTCAGGTGAGTTACCAATTTCCTGTTTTTTACAGGCATGTTACTTCTAGAACTTCATATTCCATATGCATGTCACTTTATCTAATCGACATTGCCTTTGAAAGTTCTGTCTCAAATTTTTCACTCAAGTGTCATCCGTATTGTAATGCATTCTCTTCGTTGAGCTAGTGTCAATTGTGTTGCTGTCAGGTCGTGTCATAGTTCTAGGAAATGACTAATAATTATCCTAATGTGTAGAAGGCATTTCTCTGTCGCTAGCGTATACAGGAGTCTTTTTTTTTTGGACACTCAAATAACGCCTCGCTCTCATCAGTTTCGGCAGGCTACAACTTTTGCACGCGTGTGTTGGCTCTTAATTGCGACTCTGTGAGATTTTTGGACTATTGAAAATGGGCCACTGTATCGCTACAACACGATCCTGTTGCCTAGTGGATCTCCGAAACCAGGTTTCTTTTATGTGAAAGCTGGCTCTTCTCGTGTCTGTAATTGACCACGGCCCCTGGCGGCAAAACTTTTTTTAGTCTCCGCTTGTTAATTGTGGGCTCGGTACAAATTGCTCACAAGTTCCTCACTGCCAATAAACCTTTTATTTAGCGTTTGAACACGGAATAAATATCGGACAAGTTATTGCAACCCGTTAAAATTTCCGATTTGGCGCGTGTTCATTGTGTTTTATGAACATACGAAGAGAAATAATTAAAATATTTTCTGTCTGTATTAACTATTATCTACTTCAGCGCATTTTACCTGGTAGGGAAGGGGTGGTAAAGAGGTGACCGATATCCACTCAATTCATTTAGACCTAAGATTATGTAATTTCGACTCAGTTTCGCATTTTAAGGACGAGAACTGCCCATTGACGTTGATGCAGGGCTATGTATTATATATTCTTACCTTTTCCGTATCACAACATGGTGGCAGTTTCTCTTCTGCAGCTAGCTTTTAGCAGTAAAAATGCCTGGTTCGAGCATCGTCTTCATCAATTGGAATTACCCTGTTCTTTTCATGGAATGATAATTACTGCTTTTGCGCACTGTCTCTTCATTTCGCATTGAGGCTCACATTCTTCCAGCCTCTACAAGGATTCTCTTCTTCACCGACGCCGAGAACACGTGCCTTTCTTTATTCGT
Source organism: Trinorchestia longiramus (assembly GCA_006783055.1). Taxonomy (NCBI): domain Eukaryota; kingdom Metazoa; phylum Arthropoda; class Malacostraca; order Amphipoda; family Talitridae; genus Trinorchestia; species Trinorchestia longiramus. Next base: position 24,167 of record VCRD01002859.1, read on the forward strand.
CAGAGGCTTTATTATCAATGTAACAATACTACATTACATTCATCTACTTTCATCCATTCTGTAGCAACAAAATTCTTCCCATATTATCACTTCAATTATAAAATTCAAATTTATTGCAAATACGCAATGCAATTGCATATTTTTAGCACCCATCTTAACATCAAATTCGTAATTGCCGTATCTTGCCTCGTCTGATGCCACACTGCTCATCCCTTATGACACTTTCCATACTTTGTATAGCTTCACTATTTGTAGTATACACTTCATTACAACTTACTACCGACTACAACATTTCTTGGCCATTCATTTTCATCTTTATTGACCTTTACTGCTAAAGAAGGCATTTTCGCATGTTCTACGTATCTGAGTGTATTTTTAGTTTGAAAAATAATACGAACTCTGAATCTGAAAGTTAAACTTAATGTAAAAGTCTACAAACCTGTTAGTTTAATGTTCAAAATATCTATGGCTCTGTGGAATTTTTTTTTAAAATCAAAAATCCTGAAAAATCTGTTCGAAGGGGAACTTTCAGGATAATAACAATCACCTATGTTTAGGTAACTTTTATTTTCTCGTCATTTAATCTATTCAGTTGTCTTGTTTTATTCAAGTCAACCATATTCCATTTCTACTCATTTGTGATGACCGCTAACCTTCCCGCTCTCTCATCAGCTCCTACCTCATTATCATTGTCATTTTTTTTGTATCGCTTATAATCTTATTTTCTATGAGTGAGATCCCAACACACAATTGTCCGGGATCTAAGTGTATTATTAATTATTATTCATTTTTCTCAAAAGAAGAACTTGGTCTTGGTATCACTAGTAGAAATGGGATTTATTCTATGTTACTCATCGTTTAGCCAGTTTTGTTTTAGTGAACCCGCTGTGGTTCAGGTTTGAGTCGAGAAGGTCCTTGTCGAATTCAGAAGCTCATAACTCTGAATTTTGTATTTCATATCTCACTCTCGATGATGCATGCACGTCCAGCACAAGTTTCTGCGATAGCGTTTCTCTCACTTTCTTTTTTTAAGCATTTATCTACTGCGAATTATTTTTTATTCGCTTAAGTGGTGTCGTATTTCAAATATTCATTTCGATGACCAACATTTTCTCTTGAATAAAATTTCAGGCTGGGGTTTTGCTCTCCAGGTCCTCATGACATTATTGTTGTGGCTTGGCGGGATTGACGAGATGCTAGTTTTCACTTTTCTGATTCTGGCGTTTGTGTTCATTATTTAATGGGAGATGGATGAGATCTCGTTCTAGCACTCCAATCTTTATGATCTAAGAGCAAATACGGGAAAAATGAAATTTTTTTAATGAACGTGAACTCATTCTAATTTCTCTCACGAAATTTTAGAGCAATTATAAGCCGTTTCTAAACTATTTTATTACAAAATGCCTGCTTAAATTACGGTAATTAAGTCGTTTTTTATATTTTTCAATGTTTTGTAGTTTTATTTTGCTTTTACTCCGCAGCCGTGTTTTGTAGTCTGTTTTATTTTTGATAGCATCTTCTCTGATACGATATGATACATGAAAAAACTGATGATATTCGCTTCCACCGATTGTGTTTTAAAATAATTTCACTGTACGAGAGTTATATTTTAATTTTTTCTATATTTTCAGGAAATTTGTTTCGAATAAAAAAACTATCTACCTCTGACTTGTTCCCATGAGTGCCATCGTTTTTGTCGCGTGTCGTGCAACCTTTTTTTATTAACTGTATGTGCTTACAAATTGTAAGCATAGTCACTCATCTTCAGTTCTGTAACTTTGTTGGTCTGATCGATGGCGCGAAATACGAGTGTTTTGTCGATTTTCTCTGCGCTTCATGGCATGTTCAAATTCATCCCTAAGGTCTTCGGCAATCTTTTTGAAAGGTAAATAAGTAGCTCTTATTGATGTTACTAGATATATTAATAGTTTGAGAAAATTTTCCTTGATATAGTGTTAAATGTTGTGTTTGTATGCTTCAATACTTTGGTCTTCTATATGTATTTGAATTATTATACCAGACTAATCTGCTTAGATTCAAGCGTATTTATTTTATAATTATGTTCGATTTGAATGACTTGCATTTTTCGTAGTGGTACATACATAGACATAACGTTCAGCCGTATATGTAGTGTATATCTGCATTTCCCAATGACTCAGCATAAAATTATTGGTTCAAAGTGATGTTTACGATAGGAATATTAATATTTCCCTTGCTGATTTATACCTTTTACAGACTATAAATGGAAATGTATAGCGAACAAGGAACGTCATTCTTTTTCATTAAATTCTTTGTTTCATTTTCAAAAATCTTATGTTATGTCATTTGTAATCTTCTGCATTTGTCTTTCTTTAAATATTTATGCTTATTGCCATACTTTGATGGTATAAGAATAACTTTCAATGTGTGTTTTACAGCTGTGAAATGCATTCTTAGTTAGAGCAAGCTAATGGGTTATTATACATTGTTTCCAACCGTTCTCTTTATATAGCCAAAAATATTTTTAATCTAGTCTTCATCATGAATCACTCACTTGGAATAAAATTAGTTTGTAAAGTCTAGGAATTGAACTTTTTTTCAGTAGACGTGCAGATTCTAATGCGGCTGACAACTGTTGCATAATCCTTTTTGAAGCATGATTAAAATTTCCTACACTTCAAATTGTACGAGTGAGAATCACGAGTCCACACACTCCAACACTTGCTGGTGCATGACATATGACTTGTTTTTGTCTCCTAGAGGATATAATTGGATAACGTTTGATCGATGTACTGAGTTTTAAGTTTCTGTTGACCACCGAAATTAGCCATATTTTTATCGAAAGAAAAGTAGCTTGGGCAAAAATAGAATTGAACAGGAATAATTTTCTGTAAATATTAGTCTTAGTTTCAGTATTGTTTAAAGAAGGAATTTTTGAAGTGCCCTTCAAAGTTATTTCGTGTCTGTACTATTTTATTAGTTCACGATCACTCAATATTGCTTTCAATATTGCATTTGTATACTTATTATTTGAATTTTTATTCCGTGATCGCTCTCTGAATGTTAAATTTAATTCATTAACTAATTTGATCACTGAATGTAACTTTCAGTTCTAGGTTACTGCAATAATTTCACCTCTTCGAAAAACTAAACATCAATTTAATGAGGCTATTTTTTGGCCGTGGATGTGACTATATGTTTTTCAAGGACACTTAGGTATTTCTTAACAAATTATGCGGTAACTTTCTTTAATTTTTAGTGGTATTTTATTTGAATCTGCTGTTCCTTCACGTAGGCGGGATGACATGGAATCTACGGTGAATGGTATCCATGTTTAATTAAGTCAAATCCATTTGATTATCATATTTACTGCATCATCTAGTTAAGTCTATATTCATTCAAAATGAGCGAGTGGCTTGAGTTTGCAATTGCACTTATATTCTCTATCTGGCGTTTTGCAGTGTTATTGTGAGTTAATAACTTTTAGTTTTATCAGGTATGTATCAATCAAGGTTATGAGTGTTACGTACAAGGATAGTTTGGCTTATTTTTGCATATCGTGTAATACAATATGATTCAGGTATTTGGCTGAGGACTGTATTTCAGTCACACTTGAGCGACCAGTCACTTCAGTCACACTTGAGCGACCAGTCACTTCAGTCACACTTGAGCGACCAGTCACTTCAGTCACACTTGAGCGACCAGTCACTTCAGTCACACTTGAGCGACCAGTCATTTCAGTTACATTTGAGTGGTCAGTCATTTGACTCACATTTGAGTGCATGAGCAACCACACAACATAAAGGGTGCTTCGTAAATTCACTTTAATAAATCTTTGTCTTTGGGCTTGACTTCTAGGGGATGCTCGAAGTGTGTTGGAAACCTTATTTAAAAACATAGTAACATTGGCTGCATTTGTTAGCTCTGTGCATAACTTTACATTTAAGTGTGTGAGATATTGAACGTACCTATTTTCATTTACACGAGGATAGTCTGTATCATGGTGAATGCGACCTCAATACTTCAAGCGACCATACATACAATACCTAAGCTTGAAACGACCTCTGCCAGAACGCTTCGCTGTGTTGTATTTGCTTGCCGTCCTCGACATTCGAGTCAACAGGACTGGGCTGTGCTGGCGGAATTACATGAAGGGTGCGCTTCCGTCTCCATGCGGCCGATGTTCAGAAATGAACTCATGTTTTTGTCATTCAAATTATTAATTGTTCCTCGAAGTGGATGAGTTTGTAGTCATGATTACTGTAATTTGTCGTTGTCAGAATGACATGAAAAGTGCGCACATCTAAACATCGAGAAAAACATTAGTCTTGCAGTAAATTACTTCTTTTCTATTAATGAATTGAACAGACATATCACAGTCCCTCATTCATGCGACTATTTTGGGTTGCTATCGTCCGAATGGCATTATTTAGCGGGTTATTTTCAGTGTTTTTCTGGGTTTAATTCATACTAAGTGTAGTCTGGTCCCCGAGAGTGAGCTATGACTAATGTTGGATGGCCATTAATTTAGGTCATACTTCGGTGAGTATAATAGTAATTCTCTTTGTAGCTGAGCTAGTTTTGAATTTCCTGTCGTAAAGCTTATGAGATCAATTATAAAACTTCAATTAAATTTTGATGTACCCTATTGATTGTGCCGTAATACAGCGAGTATTGGCAAAGCTAAGTAAGGTCAACATTTTGCCAGGCGGTGATGCCGTTTAAATGAAATCTCAGCTACATTTGAAGAAATCTGATGTTTATAAGACTGGTACTCTTTTACGAATAATATTTTTTACCCGAGTCAGATGTTTATGCATTAATTTGAATCCTAATAAATCATTTCGATTTTCTAACATAAATTTACGCAGGCAGACTAGTTTGGCACACAGAATGTATCGATGAGAGTTCAACATACATGGACTTTCATTATCAGCAATCGTTCCCAGTATATGGTTTCACTCTAGTCCAGCATTTTAGACTCGTAAATGATGTTGGCTTGTATAGAAAGTATTTTTTTAAAGTCTTAACTTACAAAACATACATACATCCTGTCATTTTTTTCAATTTGCAATTTTCGTAGAAACGGAGGTTCATGAAACAACGTCGTGAAATAAGAATGCTCTTTCTTCGGGCACATTCTGTTACTCGAGCACGGCTGTCAAGTAAGAATGATTTACCAAGAGAGCCGTCCTTCTGTTCTGAGCACCCGGACTACCCGAGTCATTATGCTGTGTACAATATTTACTTTTATTCAGTGGGGGTTATGTAATGAGTTTTCTGTCCTTTCGTTGATTTGGCAGTCTTGTATTCATAGGTGCTGTTTAGAATTCATTGTTATTATTCAACTGTTTATCCTGACTCCTGTGTTTTCAATGATTTTTTCCCAGTTTTGTGCCGTATTTCGAATGTATCTTCTTTCACCGTCGCAATTTCTAACGCATTACATTTATGTTAATAGTGAATTGCAATTTTTTCGTAACTTCTCGTACTTTTTTAATCGAATGAATATTCATGTTTTGATTTATATTCAAGTTGTGTTCAGGAACACAATTGTTCAAAGCATGTGCTAGCCACCGCCATTAGCCTCTTTTATACATGCAGGATTTGTCTCTCGTAGTCCCATTGTAGAGGTCCTTTCACTACCACACCTGCTGTCGTGTCGTGTTGTCCGTGGGTTTCCCTTCTCTCCCTGAATCTCGCCCAGTAATCTATATTTAAATAATACTTCCTAATCATATTTTTCCTGCATTGTTTATTAGAATTCATTTCAACTTTATTTTAATTTCAAGTTAACCTTATTTTATTTTGAATTTTTTTGCAGCCTCTTGACTCATTTAGATCTGAAAAAGCAATCAAACTTTAATGTTTTTCATACCATTTTTTTATGCCTCCCTATCTCACCTAATTACCAGCGTTATTTGTTTAGCTTTTCAGATTTTCATACATTTTTTGAAGAATTTCACAATAGTTTCGTTTCGTTCACACACATTCTTAACGTATTCGTTATCTTAAAAGTGTACTCGTGCTTTTTATGTGAATTTCTTAAATACTATGATTTTAAATTATCTGCTGCATGCATACCCACACTTAGTGACGCTGACGCCTGTGCCCGCAGAACTCGCGCAATTTCACGCTATCGCCGGACTCGACGTCTTGTGACAGCGGTGAGGTCGAGAGCTCAGAGTTCAGCGGGGGCGAGGCTGAGGAGTCCGTGCACTCCTCGTCGCGCGGCGGCCTCTGCTCCGCCATGCCTGTGCTCGAAGATGGACTTTCCTCTGGTGAGTTGACTAAGCTTCCTCCGAAGGTAAGTTGCTCATTTCACTGTTCAAATATGGTGAGTTTCTCATTTCGGTATTCAGGTATGTTGAGTTTCCATTTCAATGTTTAACGATGGTGCATTTCCGATTTCAGTGTTCAACTAAGGGGAGTTAACTTATGATCCTAGTGTCTGAACACGGTTGAGGCGCACTGTTCTTGAGTTATTTATGCAAGAAATTTCACCCGCTATGAATATAGATTTATTGAATTTTCATGTTTGATGATCATCTTTTTTTCCTGGTAAGTAGACTGTCTTTCAGAACACCTCTTGTATCACAAGGGTGCTCTAATTTCATTGTATATCTACCCTCAAAAGTGATGTAATTAAAGGGACACGGAGATAAATGTTAGCCTTTGTCCGTTTTCTGTATTTGTTGACTCGTGGCAGGAGTGTAGACACCCCTGATGAGGTACGTTAACCTGATACCTTAGGGACAACACAGTTTATGGCAGTTAAACAAAGAAAATAATCTCATTTGTGACAACATGTCGTCCAGTTCTGTTTACTAGAACGGAACACCAGCATTTAATGTTTTTCTAAGTTCCACTTAGCTCTTTCTGCTTGCATTGAGCAAATCGTGTGGGTGCTTGCACTGCACGTATAAGTAGAAATATCAGTTTTGTAGTACATTTACTTTTAAGAAACTAATGCAAATACAATTAATAATATTTTACAAATAGTATTACCGACATTGTACTCTGTCGTTGTAACGGAATTTGAAACACGGATGCTTTACTTACTTGCTCCTTCGTTCGAAAAGTGTCGGTCTTTGTATTTTAATTATCCGTACACTTTGTTGTGTTTGAACTATTAGGTAATTGCGTGTCCATGCTTCTTCCCCATGAAAAATACTGCCTCACCGTCTGAGGGTATAACACTACAAATCTAGTGGAGAAATTTATAGGTATATATTCCAGTTATTTCTCACTCTATCTGGGGTCCGTAGTCGCTGGGTTACGAACTCGAGCGCTAGCAAAAAGGAAATACATAGTTTTACTAGGCTCTGAACTCGCCCAAGTTATGAGCTCATGAACTGTTCCAATTCAGTTCATTAATGAGAGAATGTTTTCTCGTCATTTTTATTTAGTTTATTAATTTAATTCATTGATATAATGTCAAAATGCAATTAGCACCACATCGGCCTTCAGCGTGTTGGAATAGAATCACTACTCCCTTACGCATCTGAATAAAATGGGTTTTATATTTCTCTTCACATTGGAAAATTTTGTAATTCTGTTGTCGATGCGAACTACGCTAATTGTAATTTTTCAAACGGATCACACTTACAAACAGATCTTAAAAATTGAACTTAGCGAGTGAGGTTGGTATGTGAGTGGACTGGACATTCATTTCAGTAAATATAGTAAGGCCTGAAGAAGATATTGACCTAATGAATAAATTAGTATCCTATGATTCCTATGAATATAGAATGTTTTTTGACGATTGAATGTTTTTGTCGTATTAACCTGTTAAAAAACACTGCAGCTTGTTGTTAAGGAAAGAGTTCTCATTTGCATTTCCCGGTATTAAGACTCTTTTAGCTCAGAGGAAGTACTCTACACATGTCATTCTTAGTATTTATCTTTTTTATTGTTAGTTTCTATAGTTTATGCGCGGCTTTTTCCTTTATCATTCAAGTTGTGTGATGATATATCATGAGGAAGTTCTATTACGTTTTACGTGTTCTTACACCACTTATGACTGTGATGCACATCATTACCGTATTGAAATGCAACATGATGGTCATTTTGATGATGTCTTGAGTGACAGCGATTGACTTTCGTCTGTGTGCTTGTTGTATTAGAGAACTTAATCGTACTAGGATATGATGTAAATTATCATGTACAACATAAAATACATTTTAGTGTGCGTATTTTCCTGTTTTACTTTCGTATTAATTCTCCCTTCTCAAGTTTATTTAACGCACTTTCTATTATATTTTTCTCTAGTTCTTTCAATTTTTTGTCATGGTTCCACTGTGTTGCTTGTGTTATAATGATTCGCTGTAGTAACACCCGAGTGCATAAGTCTTGTGAGGGTAATCTTAATGACTCGCAAGCTCTTTGATCTTTTTAATTGCAACCTCGTGAATATTTCTCAGGACTAGTTTGTTACAATCTTTGCACGATCATACGTGCGATAAAATTCTCAAATATAACTGCTCAATGCTAGGCGCTAAAACGAGCCTAGCTCGTTAAAGTTCTCCTTGAAAACAGGTGTTCTCGTTGTCCCAACTTCCTTAGCGAGTTCATATTTTTTTAAGATTCATCAAAGTGATCAAATGAGGAAGTATTGTTTGTATTTTTAGACTGCGCCTACTCGAAGGCGAGTTTGGCCAACTTTCCTTTGTGTGTATGATTCACTCTGTGCTGAAAAGTTATTTCGATTTGAAGTTAGAGGATAATTTTCTTTGAGGTTTGCTCCTTCAGAAGTGGCGGTTGCGTTTGATGGTTGGGGTAGTCTAACTTGGACACCGCTCACATACTGCTTCTCTTGTTGCTCGCTCCGTGCTAAATTGAAGTCCACTTTGAGGCCCGTTGCAGCAATGCCTGTCTTGCAGCCCTAGGCTCGCCTTTGTTTGACTTCTGTAGTTTCTACTTGAACTGCTATGCATTTTAGAACGGCAGCTCTAGTTGTAGGTACTATGGAAGAGTAAGCCTTAATTTTTATCCGGAAGATGATTGATTGATCTTTCATTTTAAGGAGAATGTCTATTTTTCTTGAAAAGCAATTTATTGTATTTCTATGTAAGAGGTGTTGTTGATCATTTAAGGAGGGAATTATCATTGAGATTATCGCTATATTTGAAAGAAACGGTAGTTAAATCCTGAATATAATAAGCTCGGAATGAAAATCGACTCTAAGTTCATGTTTTTCAGTCTGAACCCTTGTATGGTACTTGCTTCTGTGGTTGAATGACAGTCTTCAAGAATTATGTTACTTCTTTGTTAGTATAGGAAGAAAAATATTGGGGGAAACGAACTGTAACATTTGAGAGACGTACGGAGCCTTTATAGATTATTACCTGAAAAATAGATTATTCGAGATTATTGCAGAAAATGATGCTACAAATAAAATTGATCATGCATATTGCATCGTGTGATTATTTTTCACTTGTTCAACACTGTGCTAGAAGGTTGCAGAGCAACCTGGTCGGAGTCGTGCACCAGGTATTTTTATTAGCGTCTTCACATTACAGTGAAAAGCAGCATTGCAGCAAGACTTTGTTCGCGAGTTACTGAGAGCGGCAAATGTTGGATATTATATTCATGTGGGTCGAATTTTTGCGTTGGAATTTCATTGTCTGTGTTCATTCTTAACTTTAAATCTTTTATTGACATGCGCAGCGTTTACCCTCTAAACCCTGGAGCACTGAACGTGGGTATAAACGTCACTAGCCTCGGCCAAACTATACCAATGTTCAGTACTCCAGGGTTAAAATAATGAACAGGTAGTTTTTAGATTGTTTCCATTTTCCTTGATTTTATTTTCATGATGATGGGGATGTACTCAAATGAATTTGCTTTGTTATTTCTTAGCAAATTTTGTTAACAATGAATAGTGTCTCGAAACGTCCGTAATAAATTTTTGCAAGATTTTTCTTCTTTGGTACATTTTTTCCTGAACACACGTGTTGCACAATTGAATATCATTTTTTTTATTTTTGTAAGCCAGATTATATTTTTTAATGTTATTACTCATTGTGCTTGATATTTTCTGTTGAATACATGGACTACTGTAGTTTGATCTGTTTCGAAGAAGATCTGTTCATCCAAACGGTGCTTCAAGTCGTTGCAAAAAAAAAACTGTTCCTTTAATTTTTTAAGGTCGAGAAGAAATGTCCATACTAAGCGCATCAGAAATAAAAGACAATGAAACACACAAGTTTTAAGATAAAACTTCTATCCACGAATTGATTCTTTGATAAAAAAACACAAATATATTAAAATTGATAGCCTCGTATGCATAATTTTTCGGAGTGAAATAGACAGTAATGTGCTCATGTTGTTTCAGTTTATTTCAGATGGGAGATCCACGAACACTATTTTGCTTTACGTCTAGAACACTTCTTGTATACTTCTATGTAATTTTTTTACATTTTGATATCCAATTTGCGATAGTCTTCCGTTTCATTTCGTTTGAAGCAAGTGCTCAAAGCGCATCGAATTCAAAAGACGTATTGTTTTGTTTAGTTATGCAAACATTTCCCTTGTCTCATTTCTCTAGTATTCGCCATCCTGTACGACAGAGTTGTCGTTAAACTTGCCATAGTGCGACACTTTCAGGACTGATGAACGCTTCTCCTGCTTCTACGATTGCGCTTCCGTCCCGTTGCCAGTCGTTGAAGTAAACTTGAAAAGCTCTCTTGAGGGTGACGTGTGTATTTCGAGTGCATTGCTTGGGGCGGAGTGCGTGATCGTTTCCCGCCATTACTGCACTCGTTACGACCTCGACCCCGCCATTCACGAGCTGTTTATTTGTGTGCCGTCTCTTTCCTTTTGTCGCAGAGCAATGCTCGTATCGACGGCCAGCGATTTATGGACCACGGCCCCCGCTGAACACCCTGGTCGGACTGGGCACTAAATTCTGGCAGGTGTTACTTGTCAGGGTTCGTTTGACTGTTCATCTTGCCCTCACTGCTCATGTTACTGCATTTCCTGCTGTCACAGTTGCGTTTGCTCTTATTAATGCGTTTTTAATGTCTAATACATCTGAAAATATTGAAACTGTGATTGTTCTTGTAGCTCCTGCTGTCACGGCTGTATTTCATGAAAACCTCAAAGTATATCGTTAAGTGGCTGTACAGCGATCATAACGCTAGAAGAACACATAACTACTGCGAGACGACTCAACTTATAAACATAAACGGATAAATGTGACTTGAGATTACAGTAATTTTAGCAGGTCAAAATAGTGCGAAAAGCAGTTGTTCATCGTTGTTAGGTATACAAAGTGCTCGTACATGTATACTGTGATTAATATTATTGGCTATCAAAGCATACCATTTTGATTATTTTCTCACGTGTAGCATTTGAAAGTATACTTAGAAAACATGTTAAGATATCGAAATTTTCAGACCACGGTTTCTTATGCGGCAAACCAGATTACTGCAGAAACAAAAATTTGGCTCTTCAAATGGCTACATTATTTTGAACACTTTTAGTTTATTTAGCGTAGGATAGGTGATGTATCGCCACCACGCTGATATCACGGAGTTCCTCCTGGAGCAGTGAGTCCCAAATGGGAGAAAATTTCCCCCTGGGGGAAAGTTAAAGCTACCTGGGGGGGGTAATACAATCTATACTATAATAAGAGCCCCGTCCGTATAATAGACACTGTTACGGATTTAGATCAGAGGAAATTTCGTAGGGTATACATGTATTGTAAGCATTGTATGTATAGTGGATACCAAAGGCACATCCATCAATGGGGAAACTCTTTCGCAAAGCCTGCGTCCACTGGCAAGTTAAAATGATAAAATGAAAAATTTAGTAAAAACCGTGATTTTTCACGTGTGGATTTAGTAATTATAATAATGAATCTGGATTTTTTACTTTACTCGCTCAGGCTCATAGCACGAAACCGACTTGAAGTAGAATGTTACATACGTTAAGCACTTGCCAAAATTAGCCCTGATATTGATGCACTGATGCACAAGAAACCATCTCCCCCTTCTCCCTAATGTTATTCGAGAGCAGAAGAGCAAACAAAAGTCCTTTTTAGTTGTTTTACTGCTCTGTATGGCTATTGGGCTAGTTGTTACTAACTGCTCTCTATCTCCTTTACTATGTAACTATATCTTTATCAGTATATATGTACATTCTAAAAATAAATTAGTAAATAGTCACAGTGTATTTTTACTACTCTTTCCCTCATACGCATGAAGGGGGAAATCTGAATGGCTGAACTGGGTGCAGAGGGAAGTGACAGAGAAAAGGTTGGGAACCACTGCTACTAGAGCGAAGGCATTTGCTTGCTGTACAATAGATCTGAGCGCGGCCTTAGCCAAATGCAGAGCTTCCAGTGAACTTTACCACTTTCTGCCGGGAAGGTCATGAATACTTTGTTTACTTCCACTCTCAACTTGCATGAAAGTAGGGAGTATGATACCTTCCAAAAGGCGTTGGCCCATTATGGCTGAATTAATTGCTACGGAATGAAGCTGTTTTTCATTCCACATAAAGTTTCTCATCTTTTTTCTGAAGAAAAATTAAAATAGATTTGATAGCTTACTTTTGAGTTCACATTTAACATTTGTACACACAGTGGTTTAGATTTAAATCAATAGATAGTTTGTAAGCATTTTTCTCTTTACTCGATCTCTTGTATTCTGAAATTAATCCTTGTAGTAACTTATTCTAAGCCGAAAACAAGACAACTTAGACGAAATGAAAGCCTTTGTATTACGTATCTGCTTAGAAAAAAAATTACTACACTGTACTGTGGTTTGCATCTCTGTTTCAATGTGATAAATTGTTTACCATTGAAACACTTCAACAATGGTTTTGAAAGTTCCATGCAAAAAATAGCAGTCAACCCAGATAGCACAATTGAAAATGCTCTCTTTGCCAAAATGCCCGGATTTGTTTTTGTATGCGGCTGCCGCAGATCCTGCTATTCTGCTGCACAAAGTTTTCACTGATGAAGCTGCGCAATCTGTGCTAGGCGGCATGTGTCTGGCTCCTCTTCATGTTCTTTTATGGAAGTTTTACTGCTTCTCAAGTGAAGACGCACGCTCTCTTTGACTCAACGTAACTTAGCTCGCCTTTACCATCCAGACTCGTCTGTTTCTCTCTTATTCGGCCCATCATATCGTATACCGTTCTGTGTATTATAAATCCGTTTTTTTCATTCATTTATTTTTCGAGTTGCATCCTCAAAAGTTTTTCTCCTTTTTAAAATGTATTGTAAACGCTGCCCTATGATATTACTTTCCTTTTTCATTGTTTCCTCTTCAGTGCTTATCTTCACCGGTTTTAAGTCCCATATATGTATGTTTCCAAAGAGGCGTTATCGATTTTTTAACCGTTTTAGATTTCTTCCATATGTTAGGTCTATCATTTCTTTAATTTTTTCTCTTTCGTGATTTATCGTTTCTGTGGTCTTTCGCCTCTTTGGTTTTTCATCTCTTTACTATTTTGCCTCTTTAGTTTGTCATATCCTTCGTCTTTTAACTTTCTCGGCCCCCATGGCCTCTTTCCTTTTCGGTTTTACTTCGTTTCGCTTGTTATCTCATGGACTTTTTTCCCTCTACAACTAAACCACTTCCATTTTTTTCTTGTGGATTTTTTGAACTGCTAATATTCCCTCAATGAAAGATGTTATTGTGTCTGTTCTCATTAGCAAAGTTACATCCAGTCTGTCGTTTAAGAAGCAAGTGTGACTGTATTTCAGTGAGTGTCGCTATCTATCAGTAGCCTACATTGAGTTCAGTTTTATTGTGAGAAAGACCCTGTTGCTCTAGTTCAACCCTGTAACGGGCAGAGACGTCTATACACTTCTCTGCAAAATCTGTTCTTTTTGGTCTTCGACATGTGAACACGCCCACAACTTAATTGTCGAAAACCAGCTACAGACTCCAACGTGGGAAAATAAAAAACTGTGATAATAAGACATAAAACATGGTTAAAAATGCGTTTTCCCAGAAATAATGGTTGGTGATGGGGTTAATTTTGTTATATTTTTGTCTCAAGAATGTGGCTAATGGATTCTACGGAATAGCACATTGCGTTAGTTTCTTTTCTCTACTTTTAGTTTGGTTTTCGTTGCAAGACTTGAGCAGAGAGGAGAAGAGGAAGGAAGGAAGGGCAATGATTCAAGTCTTCACGCAGGACCTGTGACTAGGACTTTCAAAATCAATTATATCGTAATAATCATGTATTAGTACTAGAATCATTATCTATAAAGCTTTTTGATTTTCATCAGAGAAATAGTTTTTTCCAAAATTTCTCCGGATCGGTAGAAAAAGATATGAATAATTCATAATAGGTTTTAGCTTCTAAATGAAAAAAAAACGAAAGTACGTTAGTTTCCCATAATAGAGTACGATAACAAAAGGCTTAGAAATGTTCAATGGAGTGATCATCGCGCAGTCGCACACAACTTAATGGAAAAGATGTTTTGTATTATCTCACAAACAGTATCGTTATGCTTCTGTGAATTTTAAGTTGAAAATAATACATGTACATTACTGGTCATCTT
>VCRD01002859.1:54988-75116 GCA_006783055.1 Trinorchestia longiramus
CACGAGAGTGGCTGACCTCTAATGTAACCACACCTCATTTCGGAGGAGGAATGATCTTCACCGCTCTGACCTAAATCCTCTCGATTACGGCATCTAGTCAATACTGAAGAGTAAGATTTCAGCGACATATCACCAAAATGTGAAGGTACAAAAGTTTAAATTCAAAAGGAAATGGGTCAAAATCCCTCAAAACGTCATTTGTAACTCATGCAGGTCATTCTCTAAGCGTCTTCAGCTCGTTATCAACGCAAACAGAGGACACATTGGATAGAATGTGTTAACCCATTAGTGACGGCCGTTTTTAATTTAAAACGCTAATTGAATGTTCAATAAAAATAGGAATACTGCTTTGCTGACGGTGCGTTGTTCTGCGCCGGTAGAAACATGTATCAGACATGTTTCTACCAGTGTAGAACAATACATCATCATTGAAGCAGTATTATTCATCTAATTAAGCCTTTTATGAGCGTTTAAATTTAAAGCTACCGGTACTAATGGGTTAATTGCCAGCTATTACATTTTTAATCCCTATTTTCTACTTGTTACTTGTATTCATCTGTTGTTTCAATAAAAACGAGCTCTAAAAGTTCTAGCGTTAATTATTGACTCCTGTAGACTTCTTCTTAGAGTTACTCGATGGACAGGCAGGATCCTGAGCTGCACTCAGAGAGATATGCTGATTATGTCAGTTGTCGTCCAAGAAAAATGTTGAGAACCAACGGTTCTCTGAAGTCTCTTCGTGTATTTACTGAATAATGGAACCAAAAAGACTTGTCGCAAAATCTTTTGTGGGTTTAGGTTAGTTTTTCCGTGTTTCTTCTCCTTCAGTTTAAAGAGAAGACTTTTCAAAAATACGATTGACTTTTTGTATAACTTGGTGTTTGTTCTCATTACATCTACTTTTGTTTTAGAGACTTGCGTAGCCGGTGTAGCTTGCGTAGCCGGTGTAGAGACTTTGCTACCGCGACGAGAATTTTACACTCTCGTGCTGTCAATATTACTTTTCCAGTTTTCACTGCATTTATCACCTTTATTTACCTGAAAGGGGGTTAAATTCTACACGTACTATGACAATACTAATTAAAATAATAATATGAATTTTCAAGTTTTTGTTCTTGGTACGCTTCTGTGAATAACTCGGCTTCACATAGACTGAATTTTTACTAGGTTTAGCTGAGGCTGTGCAACTCCAAATGAACGACCAGCACCCAGCTCGCGGCTCCGTTCTTTGTTTTCTTTGCATTTTAAACAAATTTATCCTGCAACGCAGTCTCGTAAAGTTTGTCGTAAATTTGTACTTAGTTTTATGGCTAAATGAATTTGTGGCCGGGAGAATAATGAATGCACTGAGCTCTCCTTTTTTCCACTCGCTCGTGTTTTTCTAAATGGTGTTATTAGCATAAAAATAATAAAATGATGCACAACTTATCAGAAAAAATAGAATGTTCAGAGAAACATTCCTGCATGTGTTCCTGAAATACTTGTGTGGTATAAATGTTCAGGATCTGTCTTTGAAAAAATTGCTGTTTATTAAACGGCTTGAAATAATTTTTATGAGACAAATTTTATCTGGACTATTGTATTATCGGTAGCAGCGAAAATACACTTCAAAAATCATTAGCTTTGTTAAGGCAAATATTTATTTTCAAAACCATTCTTATCGTTGAAGGATTTAAGTCTTACAGGAGTACGGGAGCTTTAGATTTGAGTTCATTAATATTGTACTTGCATGGAAATGTTATTCCTTTTCAGCAAATCAGCTCATTCATCAGTACCTGTAGAACAAGCAGCTCGTGAACTGCTTGCGTTAAGGCTAAATGCTATTACATGCTTCGCCAAAACAGACGACGATATGGAAGTGTAGAGTGGACTGCAGTGTTTCGCCCTCACGGTATAAGAATAATACTTGTCAAGATCATTGGAGTCAGGTCTCATCTTTGTGCTCATTTGACCCCCGAGCTTCAATAATATGACTGCTAAAATTATCTATGAACATCTGACGATTTGCACCTTACTCTCATGTTGTAATGAAGTCGGCAGTTTTTATTTAAATTAAAATTCGTTCTTTGTGCTTTTCTCACCTAATTGGTTATCTGTTCAAGTGTTTCAGACTCTGAATCTTAATCTTGCTAATTAAATTATGTAGTTTGAATAAACCAAAATTCTGAAAAGGCTTCAGATTTCGTAAACCTGTTGAGTTTGCAGTTGCAAGCCTCTTGCTTTTGTTTCTTTTTTTAGCATTGTCAATAACACCGCGTAATGAAGTGACTGTGGAGTGCGTAATGGCCTAGTTTAATGATTGAAAAGCATTACGTAGAGGACTTACAAGCTGCTCTCGTTGTGTGTGTCTGTGACTGGAAGAGCACTGGAGGAAGAAGATGCTAATTGCTATGATACATTTGCTTGTGCAGCCTTTGTCATTCAATCACTTTATGGCTGCAAATGAATCAATCTTGATATTGTTAATGAAAACGTGATAAATTGATTCTTTCTCAGCATTCGTAAGTCTTTTAAGTCGCATGGGTCGACGGAAGTTATGGTTTTAACTTAAGCTTTGCACTTCAATGGTGAGTACTTTATTAAGAAAACTGATGGAAATTGATACTCGTTCTTATCAGAGTTAATATTGCACTTCGAACACAATATACATCGATGACTTCTATAAATTCATAACCTGCATCAAATTGGGCATCCTTAACTCGTTGGTGTAAATAATTATCTAGCATTAGTTCTAAGTTTTTGAGGAAAAACATATCAAGAGCTTGGAAGAAATAGTTTTTTCCTAGTAATGTAATAAATCAATTTGATAGATGTGTTCACCTGCTTGTTTGATGTTGCTTTGTGTTACTGATATTTTGGTTTGGTCTTGGCACACTGCATACGAGTAAAAGATAATAATAGATGTCAAGAGGCGAATTTTATTAACAGTATAGTTCTGTGGTCCTCTTGCCCACGTATCGAGTTAAGAGTGGCCTGTCTTTTAAGCCTGAAAAATTCTAATGTCATTTTTGTATTTCAGGTGACGAAAGCGAGATGGGTGACCGCGCACCCACTGCTCCCCCATCAATGCCTGCACATGTTCACCCTCACTATCACTACGCCATGCATCCTCAGCTGTACCAGCAGCCACCTCCTCAGTTGCTGGAAGATCCCCCTACACCCACGCCACAGCAGCTGCAGCAGCAACCTGCTGAGGAAAATCTGACCTATGAGCAACAGCAGATGAATGAGAAGCTGAGGGAACAGAAGCAAATCATACAGCAGGTCGAACAGGAAGGCAAGATGCACTACACGCAGATGAGGCTCCTCGAAAAGCAGCAGCAGCTCGAGCTTCAGCAAAAACAAATCAAACAACGAGAGTTGCAGCATCTACAATTACAGCAGCAGCAACAGTTGGAACAGCAGCAACAGTTACAACAGCAGCAGCAATTGCAGCAGCAGCAGCAGCTATCGTCACAGCAGCCACTATCGTCACAGCAGCAACAGTTGCAACAGCAGCAACTTTCACAGCAGCAGCAGCAGCAGCAAGAATTGCAGCAACAGAAGCAACAGCAATTACAACAAGAATTACAGCAGCAGCAACAACAATTGCAGCAACAACAACAATTGCAGAAACAGCAACAATTGCAAAAACAGCAACAATTGCAGCAACAACAACAATTGGAACAACAGCAACAATTACAAGAGCAGCAGCAATTGCAACAGCAGCAGCAATTACAACAGCAGCAAAAACTGCAACAATTTCAGCAAAAACAGGAGGAACAGCAACACCAGCAACAATTACAACACCAGCAGATGCCGCATCAGCAACAATTGCAACACGAGCAGATGCCGCAGCAGCAACAATTGCAGCATCAACAGATGCAGCAAAAACAGCTGCAACAAGCGCTGCAGATGCAGCAACCTGAAAGTCAAGACAGTCACTCGCAAGAGACATTTTGTGAAGCTGCACAGCGAGACGACTCCCTACACGAGACTCCTCCTACTCCTCCATCTCCTCCATCTCCTCCACCTACTTCCTCTCCTCCTCTTCTTGAGCGTGAGTTTTCATCCGTGGAAAAAAGTGCGAATGAATATGAATCGGCTACAGCTTCTGAGTTTATCACTCAGCCTTGTGTAGAAAACAATTTGCAGCTCGACCGTCCCAACTGGGTAACGCAGATCAGTTCTCCAGATCAGTACAAAACTTCTACTGATCGTTTGTCTACACAAGACCATTTAATAAGCGATTCCTCAAACATAGGCTCTGATCAGATTCCTATCACATCACACAGTGAAACTAGTCATAATCAGCAGCAGCCTTCGTCTGGTCACGTGCCTTTGTACCACGTAGGTGCTGAAGAGATGCCTGATTACTCTGCTGCAGTAGGTCAAACACTGCCACGCAAGCCGCTTGGGTGGAGGGACACTCGTGATGAAGAAGTGGTCTGTTCATCCTACACCGATAGTGTGTCGCAGCCACTTCAGTACTGCGCAGCCCAAACACCTGAAAAACAGAAGCGTGACGAGAATGGCAATACTCCTGAAGAAGAAAGGCAACCTGAAGAGAAATGGTACAGGAAGGCTCCTAAACCTCAAACAAGAGAAGATCCTTCTGCTCTTAGTTATGCACTGCAGCCTGAGCAACTGCATCCACAGATGCCTCAACCGACTAATAAATTTCAAAAACAGGAGCAAAAGCAGCAGAAACAGTTAGTTCAACAACAGAAAATGAGATCATTTGAAGACAAGTTGTGCAGAGGGGAGCTTCCTCCGTCATCGCCCATTGGACACCGCACCCACGACCACTTTTGTGATCCCTCTTCTGCCTCTTCACTGCCCACAACAACACCAACCCCATCCGGCCCTGGTCGTGCCTTTCAAGTTTCGACGTCTGGAAGTGCTTCTTCTGAAGCGTCGGCGAACTC
Organism: Trinorchestia longiramus; assembly: GCA_006783055.1. Lineage (NCBI taxonomy): Eukaryota > Metazoa > Arthropoda > Malacostraca > Amphipoda > Talitridae > Trinorchestia > Trinorchestia longiramus. The sequence continues at coordinate 59,896 of VCRD01002859.1, forward strand.
GAGCGTCGCGTACGAAGTCGATACGACAAACAGTTCTACCAGCGCTGCCGTTGTGGCGTCTCCCATAGCCACTAGCTCTCCTCTAATAGCTCCCATGTCGTATGTGAACGGATCCCTGTCATGCGGAAATTCACCGCATGCTATGTATCCGTCATCTCAGTCTCTTGGATCGTCTCCTCACATGCCATCGCATCGGCCTCCGTTTTACCTACGAAACACTCCTCACTCTTATCTGCAGACCCACGCTATGCATGGACTCGAACCCAATCATGTGAACAACATGCACCACAACAACCACATGCCTTCCGGTCACTTCGATACTCTGCCTCACCATTCGCCTCCTTACGGGAACAACATGGCTGCGCCTCACTCCAATGGATCAGTATCGACATCTCTATCTTCCTCAACACTGAACCTCATGAAGAAACAAATTACGGAGATAGAGAGGGAAATCGCCCTGCGCAAGCCTGACGGAGCGTATGGATCCACGAGACCTGATCACCAAGTTGACTCTGTGAACGCGCCACTGGACTTGCAGCTTCTCGACCCCCTCAGTGAGAGCGTCTCCTGTACCTTCATGCTCTTGTGTTTTCTCAGATCTATTTATTCTTCTCATTAATTTGTTGTGTTTTCCATTAAAAGCTGCAGCTACGTACAGCAATTATTTTTGGTTATTACTTTGGCATGCACAAACATTCGTTTTAAATATTTGAGTGACGTGTTGTTTCATTTATTTACGCATATTTTTCGACACGAAGTAATTCGTTCATATAATTTTTACACAGACAGTCTGGTTCCGTGAAGGTATGCGCCTGATATTTGAAGCATATTTAGTTATTGCAGCCACGTTACTGACTGCTTGATAGTTGCATGTTAGTTATTGACTTCACAATTTTATTGTAGTATTGTTTTTGTAGCTTAGATCTTAGCTTCTCTTTTTATAGCTTAGACCTTAGCTTCTCTTTTTGATTTCCCACTGTATTTATAAATTTAGGACTATAGGCTTAAGTTGGGGAAACCTCAAAATAAGACTTCAAATAAACCTTGAAATAAGCTACGAAATTGCTTTGAAATAAGCCTTGAAATAAGTCTCATGTGTGGCTCAGTCGCTTGTCTTCTTCATCGCTCGAGCATTCGCAACTGAGTGATGATGGTGGTCACTGTTTGCTGTATTTTGAGCCTTTTAAGAGGGGCATCTTAGTGAAAATGGTAAAAATTCATCGATTTTTGGTTTTTGAGTTATGATTCTTATGGTGGCAAAAAAGGGGCACGATCATTTGTAGATATTGATTTTCTCTTTCCAAAACTCTTTTTATTATTGTTTTAGCATGGAAATTGTAGGAGGAGGTCGATTTGGGTCGAAAATATAAAAAGTATTTCATTTACCCCCGAAATAGGCCATTATTTCGAAAAAATGAGAAAAAGTGCATGAATAAAATATGTACTAAATCCAATTTTGCCGACTAAGCTACGGTTAGTTTCGTCGTACCACGCATTTAAGCTTTTCACTAAGATGTCCCCCTTAAAATACTGAGAATTAGAGTTATTTTTATTCGGACCTATTCCGTGCGTATGTTCATTGTTGAGTAGTAGTATATTTGACAGTAGTAAACTGCTTGGAAAGTTCATGTTTTTTGTTAATTTTTCTGTTATAATTCTTTCATTCTGTTACTGCATGATTGTCACATTTTTCTGCATTTTTAATATAAAAATAAATTCTGTATTTTTTGTGTCCGTTTTTCATTCCTTTTGTCCTTCACCGCATGAATTCTACTCTAGTGCGTCGCCAACAGATGTGTATGTAGCGAGGTGTTGTGAAATTGCATGATTCGAAATTGATTTTTAGATGGCACACTTTTAGAAGTATTTAAAAAGTTTGTATATTAATGACACCTAAAGTAAGCTTTCATGCAAGACTAAGCAGCGTTCTGTCTATACTGAGACCACCATTACTTTGTGTTGGAGAACGAAACTTTCTTGCTTTGTGTCGGTGCAGAGCAACAGCCTGTCTACACTATCTGCCATATTGTTTGTCAGTGTGTCTGCTGCCCTGTGTGTAAATATTCGATTATGTATTTTTTCCTTGGAACGTTGTCTGTGAATTTCTGTTCTTATTTCTGTCCTCGCGCCAATGAGCATTTGTGTTATTGTGTGTTCGTTTATGTTGTGTCTGTATTGAATGTCGCATCTATCCGTGTGTTTCATTGCTTATCTGTTAATTTTCGTCCATGAAATTGTTAAATTATCTATCCATCCGTCCAGTCAACCCATACTCGTGTCTTTTTTTTTGGGGGGGGGTAAATTTTCTGTTTTTTTTCTGTGTACAAAACAGCTTATTTTGATTTTTTATGAAAATAGTCGAGTGACAACATACATGTGTTGCAGATGAAAAGATGGGTGAGCCTCCTCCACCCCCTGCACCACACCCTCACCGTGGTAACAGCTGCATCCTGGAGAACGGGTCACTACCTCAGCATCATCAGCACATGCAGCAGCAGCAGCACCATCAGCACATGCAGCAGCAGGCCAGCATGCCGTCCAGCAATGTCCTGCACAGCCCTCACTACACCCCAGGTTGGATATTATTTGCAATCTTTAAAAAATGTAAAAATTGTGCTGATTGTGGTCGACGTATTTTTTGTCTGTCATGTAGAGCGGTCAGCACAACTGTATGTGCGCGACTCTTCCTACAGTGACAGCAGTAAGCGTGTGACTGAAGCGGGCGAGTCGTCGTTTCATGGTTGCCTAGGTTAGACAATGAGTGTGTCTCAACCTCTAGTGTTTTACCTTATATGAGAGAAGACTATTGTATAATATTGTCCTTTTGAGTCAGGAGGGTAGAAAGGTTGTATACTGATGCTCTTTATTCATGTCCGAGTACGTCAGGGAGCCCTAGTTATTGTAATTTATTCTGGTAAACTTCAGATACAAAACAAGAAACGACTTAGGAATTCTCACCTTGGATTCACGTACACGTTGACGATTCAACTTTTTTTGGCCTTATGACGATGACTTGCAAGCCTTGCTCTATTATGGAAGCCTGATATTCCGTATAACTGACGTTATATAAAGGTATTTTTAGGTGCTTTACGCTTTCTATTTCATTTTGCCACTTTTTGTTTTTTTGAGGTACTTGCTGCTCCAATTGTATCACGTTTTGAACAGATACATTGGTTTAATTCTTTCTTTCAATAGTAACGATCACAATATTCTCAAAGGTATTTCCGTTTATTTTAACTAGTTTATTCAAAAATATTATTTTACTACTCTCTGCCACTGATTTCGTTGAGAAGGCTTGTGAGTATACTTCATTGATAATTCTAGTTTTCGTGTAACTTATTTTTCATGTAAATGTTCATGATTTATTTAATTGTGCTTCTCTCTCTCTCGTGGTAAAGCATTACTTTCACGATTGTTATTCTCAATGTATTGGGATTTTAATGACAATAATGACTGAACTATTGGAAATGTCTCTGCCTGTGTGAGACGAAGCGCAATCTGATTACGTAGACCTGTTTGTCGTCTTTCAAAGAAGCTAAATTTGGATAACTCTGTGATTGAATTGGGCATATAAACTGTTATTTAGCCACAAACGCACATATAAAGGTTTCCCATGCAAAACCTAATATTGCAGAAGTAATGAATGCTGTTCATGCTTTCATTTCAATGTCCATCTTTGAGATCTCATTGTCAGACTTTCATTACTTCCAGGGACCGTCAATATGTAATGTACAGCAAAGATTTTTGGGGGGATTCCTTTTGATTGAATTATTTATGATGAAAATGTAGCAATAATTCAATTCAATTACGAGCAGCAACTTATCAGTGTATTTAGTTGTTATATCTGTTTATTTATTATATATTAATTATAAATTTTTTAATAAATCTGATTATTCTAACATACGTAAATACATGTGATAACTGTTGCAGGGTGTGTCTTTGTAAAGTTGCGCTGTCTGATTGCTTGTAAGTTGACCCTCGATCATACTGTGACCCTGTTGTTTGGTCTACGATTAGTTGGCATTGATAGTTAATTGACTTCTCTGTTTCGTTGCAAAGGATGAGCTCTTGATCGTCATACCAGTATAGTGATTTTACAGAGAAGTGAAGGCAGGGCATGTATTGGTAACTGTGTGAAATTCTGCTTATTATTCAATGTCATTTCTGTTCTCTTACCCTCATCTTTGTTGGCCTTGTACATTACTTGTATGTGTTAGTTTCCTCCTCGTCGTGGTTGACATGACTGAAATAATCTGTCAATGTGCTCGTGCGCACGCTGCACAGTCTGCAGGACACTCATAAATATATTTGTACTTGTCATTGCTACCCTCAGTGTGTGAGGCAGGCAGTCCCCTACTGCTCAGCTCCTTGGGGTCCCTCACCAGCCCCGGCCAGCCTCCCTCTGGACACCCTAGTCCCTCCACTACTGCGCACGACCTCTGTCACGCCGGTGAGCTGGGAAATTTTACTTGAAGCTGCACCCTCCGTTGTGGTGCTGAGAACCTCAGGCCACTGGGCCTTCAACCCTAATAGGACCGATTTATTCTTCGACTGAACAAAATATTACAAGAATTAGCATTGACATTATAATGTAATTTCACCTGACTCGTGAACAAAACATGCAGAATATGGGACTATAATGAATAATTTCCATTGTACTTCAAGAACGATATAGGTCCGTATAGGGTTGACAATTGTTTTCACGCAGGGCACAATATTTTGCAACTAGATAGCTCCAGCGGAAATTCCACGGTTTAGTTTTGACCAATTTGAAATTATTGTAAAAATGAATCTATTAAAGATTTACGACGAATTATTGTGTTTTGAATGATTATTATTTATTAATCTATACAGAACTTTTGTTCTGTATCTTATCTACCGATAACATGGCCCTGTAGTAGATAAAGGCTAATAACGGGGGAAAATGGCGTATTTTATAGTAATTCGGTACGTTTGTCATCCCCAATACAATACTTATGATACACTAGTGTGCCCCCCCAGCCGTCAAAAATGACGGCAGAGATTTTTTTGATAATACTTGTGCCATCACAAATGATGGCAAATACTGTTGGAAAGATATTAAATGAATTACATAAAAGAACGCAGCGCAATATATTTAGTTTTATATATATTTACGAAGGATAAACGTTTTAATTGATTATATTTTTTAATGACAACAGTCCTAGTGAAAACTAAGACACTTAGTTTTCTACTGCTGCAATTGACTGCAATTCGTGTCATATTCGGGTACAATGTACTCGAATCATAGGGCAATACCCCGCCGAACTCGGTATCCACGATACGGACTCAAGTATATACGGCTCTGGATCTCTCTAATTTTTTTGAAAGTGACATGAAACATATAAATAAAAAAATTAATATATATATATATATATATATATATATATATATATATATATATATATCAATAAATCTATAAACACACGACGGTCATTCTTAGACAGATTAGATGTATACCCGTTCTGATTTCAGTACAATCATTTTTCGTCAGTAATAGATTGGAAGAAATGGGACGGACACACGCAGATAGAGAGATAGAGAGAGAAACTGAGGTGAAGATACACTGTGTACTCGTATTATATAAGTAGACTAGATAGATCCCGTGGAAATTTCACGATTTATATTTGAGCAATTGGAAATTATTATAAAGATGAATGCATTAAAGATTTATGACGAATTATTATGTTTTAAATTAATACTTTCCATTAATATATACAGAACTTCCATTGTATATCTTGTATACCGATAACATGGTCCAGATAGTACCCGTTGAAATTCCTTGGTTTAAAAACGATCAAGTTAAGGATCTATGAAATAAAATACATTTATCATTTTTTCCCGTGGTATTATCAGAATCTGAATATTTTTCATGGATGTATACAGAACTTTTATTCTATATTGTATCTACCGATAACATGGCTATGTAAGAGAAAAAAGCTAATAACAGAAAAAATGGAGCATTTTGTAGTGATCCGCTGCCTTTAGTATCCACAATATAATGCTTATAATATATGCATACCCGTTCTGATTTCAGTTTTTAGTAATAGAACGGACACACACAGATAGATAAAGAGACAAAGAGTACATAGAGTGTTCTCCCATACTCTGAATGTACAAGAGTATTAATGACACGCTAACCAGTAGACATTAGCGTTCTTACGTAACACTAACGCGTAATATCTCGACAAGGCAATTCTTCTTAGTTAAAATCTATAGACATTCCGAGGAAATTTGACAGCAATGATATTTCTGAGTGTTTTTCTGTTTTTGGATGAAAGCTCTCTCTGTGTCTTGTTTGTAGGAAATTTCTTGAGAAAGTGAAACACTTTAACAAAGATTTTAGTACCGTAGGCAATATTTACGCATGTCTTTTGTTAATTCAGAGGTTGATTTCGTCTTTTTGAAATTAATTTCATACAGCTCATGGGGTTGTGCGTACAATTGAATAGAACTGAGTAGGTTTGTTTTAGGTTTGTAAACATCATGCGTTTGCTCTCATGCACAATATACCACGTAATAATCCTTCTATAAAAAAGGGTAGCCGTTTTGAGAAGATTATTTTCCGTGGACATGTACACAAATTGCAAAATATTTTCATACTGCATGCGTATTTCATTACAATTTAACGTTGTTCTATAGTAATAGCACCATTCTATCTCAGTCAATGTAGCGTACCTAACATATGACCTTGCTTACTGGACTACAGGGTGTCCCAAAAAATATATATATTTTTAAAAGGCTGTAGTTTGAATACAACTGGGGTTAGGAGGCTAGGACAGGTCTCATTCGAAAGAGCAAGTTCTAAAGTTTCATTTTGTATCCAAAATACGTTGTTACCACCTTATCTACGTCTTATGATTACGAATAGTATTCTAACTACAACCATTTAAAAATGTATGCATCTTTTTGGGACACACTGTTTGAGTGGTGGAATTTAATTCAATAGAGGCTGGTAATATTGGTTGATTTCTATGAACAACGTGTTGAGTTTTTTATCTGATATCAATCCTTTTGCTACCGATGTTACTTCTCGCTTACGTCATGTTCACAGCAAGCTAAGTTAAGACAAGTTTATTTGTCGTGAACGAGAGTGTTTACATCCATTCTCGCTAACGACACGTTGACAGTTTCTGATGTTAACTTTCGTGCTGTTGAACGCGCAGCTGGTAGCGTTATCGAGAGTTATCGCCAGTATGCAAAGTGTTAACATAGAATCTGTAAACGTGTATTTTTGGTGTTTCTTCGCAGCGAACGGCAGCGCTGGTCAGAACAGGGAGAGCGTCGCGGCCGCCATTGCGGATATCAAACAGGCCATTCGCCGCACCAAAAATTTGCCCCTCAAAAATGCTCAAGATCGTAGCAGCGGTGCTGACAAAACAACGCCTGTCTGGGTACCGAGGTGAGTTAAATTGATGTCAATGACACTCATGTATTTTGGTTTGATTAGATAATCATTATTATGGGTGACGTTCTAGTTTCTATGGCTGCAGGGCCATTAAAATGAATGAGCACTTCCTTCTTAGAAATATCAATTTGAATAATAATTATGGCTGTCTGTCTGGGTTGAGTAGTTCTAGCTGTACTGATAAATGTCCAAAAAACAATTATTGCGGGATTTATCTGGGCCTACACACATTGTTGCCAACAGTGACGCTGGGTAACAACAGCCGTCCGCGCTTTAGTGTTCCCTAACAAGTTTGCTCAAGCCTGTAATACTGCGACTTCTTGTCGTGCTTTCAATAGTCAATCACTTTATTTGAGGAATATCAAGTGCTTCAGAAGTGAAATTATTTACACTGTGTTAGATACTATAAGCCACAAGGCAATAGTTCTGATAAATGAACTTAATAAGTCTAGCAGAGTTTGTGTGGACGACTCGACGCCGAAGTGGCGGTAGTGAGGGTAGAAATGCGGAGAGTTGAATTGCAGTTATTTGCTCCCAGTGGTAAGCATTTTTTGACTTTAAAAAATGTTGCTTGCTCACTGTAACATGCAGACCAACATGTGCCTTCATTAATCAAAGTAGTTTAAAGTTTGTACTTATTACTATGTGTGAGTTCAGAGTTGCATAATGGTCATTCCATCTTTTACTCAAAAAGGGTTGAAACATATAAAATTCATATTAGAGGCGAAATATTTCTTATTAAATAGTATAAGTGTGATGACAGCCTAATTGATGAAAACATAGATCTAATGCACTTATTGAGTTGAAGCTACAGTAAACCTATACCTGTGATTTATCATTGGAGTGTGTGGTTGTGCCAGAATATTTCTTGAAGATCGTTGCTTATGTTCTAAATTGTAACATGGTAAAGTTGTAACCACGTCAGACATCAGTATTGTGTTATATTTTTGGATTCTTATGAGCTATAAATGTTATTGACATGTTACGATGGTCATACACTGGACAGGTCCCTGGTGAGCCATAAGAAGAAGTCAAATCTAAGTAGTTTGCGTTAAGGTAAATCTTGCGTTTGACACCAAATACGAGAGGTCATAAAATCGAACGATCATTAACACATTTCCTGCGAAGTGACCCACCGGTGGGTCACTCAGGTTAGGCTCTGTAATTTTTTCAAAGATTTGTGGGGACTATGTGTATAAAGTAAAGATTTGCACCGGCTAGGCAATCCCAGGAAACGTGTTAAGGTTGTTGTTGCGGTTCTTCGAGTCAGATTTCACCAAGAAATTTGCACTGCTATGAAGACATCCACTTTTATCAGATCAGACCAAAGCTCATGTATGGTAATCATTGTAAATGTGTTCTATCAGGTCTAGCTTGGTCCCGTAGCACCTTCGCTTGAAGTTGTTTGTCAATGCTAGATTTTGGATCTGAATGTTCAGTGTGCTAACCGTAGATTCTTATTAGACTAACAAAGAAGCTAAGTCATAATCCCAGTGTGGATATAGCGTAACTAATGGCTGAGGTTTGTTCTTAGGATGTTCAGGATGTGAGCCTCACTAGTGTGGTATGCTACATTGTCTGTTCTCTTCAATGCACCTTAACACGTTGACTCCGAAGTGGTACCCTCGTTTCAACTTTTTGTCTCTTCTTCTCACCTACTCAGTTTTATACATGGGTAATTGAAATCATGAGAGTGCTTGGTTAATACATTTCTTTCTGTGCTGTGAACCACAGAACACTTCTCAAATGAAAAAGTATGGATTTACGAAGCCTAGTATTAAAAATAACACTTCTTTCTTTATTGTTTTCTCTTCGATGAAGTGTGTTTAATGCCTTTGATGTAAGTATGTCTCGTGAGGTTTAGTGTCCTTGGGGTTCCTCTTCTCCTACTCGTATCTTTCACTGTCTTATTATTTGTTAAGCTTCTACTTCCACCCGTAATAGTTTTGCTTGTTCTAATTTATTAACTGATCAAATATGCGTGAACAGATTTTTGGGGGCTCACTGTTTTATGGTGAGTTGTGCTCCATGTCTGAATAATTAAGCAGCAGAACATGCAGGAGTGTCAGTGTTAGAGTAGATGTTCTTCCCACCGACCACCCCACGACACGTGCGAGTTCCTGCATCGTGTGAGGTGGCATCAAACTCTTGTCAACTTGCAGTGTTCGGTCGTTCGTCAGCATTCGGATCTTAGAATTTTAGAATTTGTTTTTTAATTAGGCCATCCATCGAGTTTACACTGTGGATCGTGTAATTTTATATTCATTTATTTTGAGTTGAAACTATGCCTCAGAAGCTAGTTGTTATCGCATGAACTTTCCATTCTCACATCGTAACGGTGAGTTTTTATTGCTTGTGTTAAATATTACTATCCACTGGATTTCAATTTTTTCAGTTTTTGACTTTCATTTAAAATACAGTGCAATAGTAATTGCATTATTTTGCTCCAGACAGTACAGTGCAATAGTAATTGCGTTATTAACTGCTTGTGCATTTAAAAAAACTGCTCTCTAACACAATCGTCATTTGGTTGTGAAAATTGTGCTCATTTTTACAATCAGTAAGACAGTGAATTGGAATAAACATCCGAGTTTGGCTGCAGAACGATTTCGACACTTTCGTAGGTTAACCCATAAATAGTTTCTAAAAGATTTGCTAAGTACAGTGGACTTTATAAACTTATGAGGATATGAAACTGTCATTTATCACCCGGGGTACAGGCTTAAGCCTTTTGTAAGTTTACAGCATACAAAGTTAACCTTGTTTGCTGAGAACACGACTGTTCGTAGTTCTGGGAACCACTACCAATCGTCGTTTCGCAGAGAGCAAAATTATTTTTGTGTACTTTCGACATGACGGTAGCGAGAGAAACAAGCAAACAAAACTAAGAAAACGTGCAAAACAAAGAAAAAACGAAGAATGACAAAGAAATTTATGTGCAGTGTGGTACACAGTTCATGTATTGATTGGGTTTTCAATTCTTAATTTGAATATATTAGGGCTGGTGATGATGCTCCAAACGACTGTTCCAGTCCTTGAGTGGTGCGATTGATGTATGTAAATGCCCGTGGGGACGCGTAAGACAGCTGGTAGTTATATACAGCTGGTAGGTATACACTGAAGCTCAGGGCGCGGAGCGAGTGGCATGGTTTGTGGAAACAGCCGGTGCATGCAGACTTGTGTACTCTTGCAAGTCCAGCCACCAGCTGCAAGTTGGCCGAGTCTTAAGTGGATTATCCGAGGCTCTCGTTCACTTACACGCCTCAATTGTTCGATTTAATCTAAACCGCTGCCGTAAAAGCGGCCTGCTGGCCTCTCATTTTTGCTGCCTCTTTCTTGCAAGACGATCTTGTCAGCATTGTTATTCTCCTTCCTGATTTTAACGGCTCAGCCTTATTGTAGCTGCTTCGGCTGCTGTTTGTTGTCTTATTACCTTTGTTATATTCATAGTGCTTGTTTTCTTGAAATATTACCATACCTGCTTGCAGTACTGCAAGTGTTTGTGCTATAAATTGTTCTATTGAATGTTATCGCTGTGTGTGTAGTTGCAAATGTTAGTTCTACTAAATTCCTTTACTGTCACAGCTGTTTGAATCGTGGTATTATTACGGATGTTTGGCTCATTGACATGCTGTGTGCGATATCTCAAGATACTTTTTCTCGGGGGATGTATGGAAGCTCTCCAAAAACTTGTCTTTATTTATCAAGCTGTTCCTGTTTTTATGAACGATTTAACTCGTATAGTTGCGTTGAGTTTTCGCGATAAACTATCCTGGGAAGCCTGCGTCTCCAGAGCTGTCAGCATCTGCTAATTGTCTGCTTCCAAAACTGTTAATAACGATGTTATCCTCACAGTCGTCATCAATTTGCAGCTTTATGTATGTACGTTTGTATTATGTTTGTTTATTGCAGTTATCGTGCTAATTAGATGATCAATTAAACTAAACATCATTGCAAAACATGCTCCGAAATTCAGAGAATCCCGCTTGTGAAAAAGTTATGCGAATTGAGATGTGGTATAACATGTCGTATTCCTTTAGGTCAGGAAGGTAGCGACTTATTGGGAAGTTTGTTTGGAGAGAAAAGTGTATGTGTGAGCATCAGCGTTTTCTGTCTTAAGCTTTGTGGTATTTTGTATCCTCGTCAGCAAATGTGGGGTCTGCACCTATAACCTGCTGTTAGCATTCAATCACGAATTTCATTGGAACAATAAATATAACAGTATGTACTCAATTGAAGATGAGCTGTTGAAGTCGGGTATTTTGGTGAATTGTGTATGATTCAACGACATTCAAACTTGTTTACTGACCGTTTGGGAAAACAGGCCGTGTGAATGAACGTCTATTGAGGTTGTTGATGTCATTTTAATTAATACAAATACCTATAGTTTTTTCAAGGGTTTTGTTTAGCATGTAAATGGTAATCACGCAAAGTAACCAATGTTTAGAGAATCTAAGTGGAAATAAGTCTCGTTATTCGGCTATACTGTCTCTAATTTTGAAAATCTTCTGTTTCTCAAGCGATTTTATTTTTTTGAAGGCCTTTGCCTCCATAATCGTTAAGATCAACATTCCAATTGTTTGTTATGAAATGAATGTACATTAGTATACCCAGTAAACAACAGTAGTGTATGAAGTAGTGTGAACTGCGCCATGCCTGTCTCATACTTTAAACATCTCTTGCATGCTCTTTTCTTTGATCCAAATCATTCCTAATCTGAAATTGAGTTAGAAATATTCTTTAATTTTCTTCTAAGTGAAAGACTTGGAAAATGCTCTCATTGTTCCTCCACATTAGAGGAAAAGCCATCTGGGTGAAACCTATTCTGGTAACAAGCAGCCCTGGTTCAACTTTGACTAAAAATATATAAATTATAAGAGATATGCAGACGAGGACAGACATCATTTACATATTCTAACCCCTCTTCTTCCTTTCCAAAATGAGTTCGGGCTATCCTTTTAATGCCCGGAGATCTTGGTCTCTAAATCAAGTAAAAAATATCACCGCCGGAGCATCCCAAGTACGAATACACTCGAAATTGAATTAAAAAAAGAATTTTTCATTAAAATGTGGCATGCAATTTCAGTAGCTCCTCATGGTGTGCATATTGTTTTGTAAATGGGCTGACGCAGTCGAGAAAATGTGATTTTCTCGACAATGCCAGTAGTAAATAGCATTTATTTCCTAGTTTCTATTTAGCAGTGGGCTTTAGGGGAATTATAAAAGTGGGATGTTCAAAGGGATGTGTTTAAGTAAAATTATTTTCATATATAATCGACTATGTACCTCCCTCTCTCTCTCTCTCTGTCTCTCTCTTTCTCTCTCTCTCTGGATCTGTGTGTATGTCCTTCCCATTACTTCCTGCCACCTGAGGTGGTGGCGCGCAGGCGGGACATACCTGCCACCTGCAGCACCTCCTGCCCGCCACCACCCGCCGCACTGCCTTCTTGCACCCTGCGTACCGTGGGGGTATCTTCATATAAAAGGTGTTCCAAAAGTCATGGGCACATTTTGACATTGAATATCTCGGAAACTATTAAGGATATAAAAACGCATCTGGTAAATTCAGAAAGCTTGTAATCTCAATTTTTGCACGGAATGTTCAAAGATGTTCAATGTGAGCACCATTGGTCACACGACACACATCAAGTCGATAGTCAAATTCTTACCAAACGCGTCCCAGCATTGCATTGTCAATGTCCCGTTCTTTTAGCTGGACATAAGCACCCATCCGTTATGAATTTACCATGCCATCTCACTATGGACTTCCTCTCTGGTGGCTCTTTTCCGAATTTTCTGCGAAATGCACGTTGAACAACAGTCCATGATTCAGTTTTTGCAAATTCAAGCACACAAAACGCCTTTTCTGGTTGAGTGAACGCCATTAATGAGTCTGAAAAGAAATAAAAAATCAATAGCCTTACAAAAAACTTGTGTAATTAGCTTTAAAATGGCACAACTTTCATCTTACTACCATTCATAGTTAAGGAGGTATGGGGACTTCAAATGTGCCCAAGACTTTTGGAAAACCCTGTATAATCAACTACGTATCTCCATCTCTCTGTCTCTGTGTGTGTTCGTCCTATTACTTCCTATCTATTACATGTTGTACAACCATTGTATTGTGGATACCAAATGCCCCGATCACTATAAAATACTGTTATTGCCGGTTTTGGTTTTCTTCTCTTACACGGCCATGTTACCAGTAGAAAAGTTGCAGAATGGAAATATTCTGTATATATTCATGAAAAATATTCAGGTTCTGATGTCCTACAGGTAAAACTGAAAAAGTATTTATTTCATAGATCCTTAATTTTGTTACTTTTAAATCAAGGAATTTGAAGGGGTACTATCCGGGCCATGTTATTGGTAGATAAGATACCGAATAGAAGTTCTATATTTATTATGAAAAATATTCATTTAAAGGACAATAATTCGTCGTCAATCTTTAATGCATTCGTCTTTATAATAATTTCTAATTAATAAATCTAAACCATGGAACTTGCGCGGGAACTGTCTAGTACTAATTATATTTTACTAGTGCAATGCCCGTCTAATCTAAATAATTACCTAATCTGTGAGCAAATGCATTCTGCTGAAGAATTTCATCCCTTCTTCCTTGTTAAATTTTCTCGTGCCACTCGATGTTGTTCAGCGTCATGCCGAAGAATTTCCTCTCTTCTTTCATGCGTTAAGTTCTCCCTAGCTACTCGGTGTTACTCTGCATTATTCCGTAGAATTACCAAACGCTGTTCAAGGGTCAAGTTAGCTCTAACTTCTCGTTGGCGAGCAGCATTGCTTCGTCTTGTCATTTCGCTTTGTTCGTCCGATAGTCTTCGGCGTCTTTCTTGCTGTCGAAGTCTTGCTGCTTTTCTCTTACGGTTGGACACGTTTCTATCCATGTTGGTCTTTTTTGCTGGAATTTTATTCTGAAATATCCTCTATTATCTCTTTGAAGCTTTTGAAGAAAATCACAATTCCGAAAACAATAACTCAATTTCCAAAATCTTTGGCCTTATACTAAGTGGTAGCCAGGTTACTGATCAAACTAATTTAAAACATTTATTTTTTGCATTATCAATTAATAATATCAAAGCATCATGATGAATTTCAACAGAAAAAGGTCCAAAGGAAATTTCTATTTGTAAAAATAAACCGATTGTGTATTCTGGAAAACATAATACAAGTGAAAGGGAATTGAATTGCCACTGAAAAATAATGCAATAGAATGAATTTTTGTATTTCTTAAGCCTTATCCTTGTTGCTGTCAAAGCTATCGATTAGAAGAGTGTGACACAGGAACGGACAGACATACGGATGGAGGGACGGACGGACGTGGCTCTTATTATAGTATAGATTTCATGTGGAGAGTGTATATCACAAATAACTGATCATAATGCTCTTTGATTTTGTTTCTTTGCATTACATCAGTCTTTGTCATTCAATAACGGTCGTACATGTCGTCCACGCATTACACTTCGCATAGCTCTCCATTTTTTAATTCAGTAGTGTTTTTTATTGCTCAATCCCTTCACAGTCAAGCGACCTATTACAAAACTATGTTGTTTATCACTGTCGTGATCGTTTTTTGACCAAAGGCTTTTGTGTGGTCTCCCTTTTCTCGACTTTGAAAAGCGACCAAGTTGTGTGCACTATTTTTCCAGCGACAGAAGCCATCCTTGAGAATAACTCGAGTTATTCGTTTAGCGAGGCGGATCCGGAGGCGAGTTTGTTTGGCATGTAAACACTGCGTGATGCCTCGGATCATGGAAATTTAGTTGTCTTGCTCCCTCGG
>VCRD01002860.1:10805-75095 GCA_006783055.1 Trinorchestia longiramus
CATCCCGTCACACCCCGTACATCCCGTCACACCCCGTACATCCCGTCACACCCCGTACATCCCGTCCAGTGCGAGTCCTCGAGTTCGTCTCGTGCGCGTAACCGGTCGTTCAAATGACATACAACGCTCGTGTTGTTGTCGGTGGTTGGTGCATGAACTCACATAGGCTTCTCTTTTCCAATTACAATCAAATAAGTTACTTATGAAGTTTCGTGGATTTCTTAATTATATGTTGAATTCAATGAGCGCTTTAACGAGTATAGAAGTATCAAAATGAATCGATAAAAAGTCGTCAGGTTGGAAAAAGTACACCTCCCAAACCGAAGCAGGAATTTTGATCATCCCAACAAATGATATTGCAAGCTTAGAAAATGAGAAAAAACTATTTTAAGAAATTCCTGTTGAATAGTTTTCTGCTGAATTTCTTTCTGCATTCGTACACGCGCTGGTCTGGTGTTACTTTTTCCACAAATGCCCCAAATTTGCGTTTCCTATTAAAAATGTGTTGCGCGCTCCACCAGATGTTTCAATCAGGAACACGATTTATTCACTTAGATTTTGTACAAACTAATTAACAACGTTTGATGACCAGAAAACGAGTTTTAACACGTTGAGTGCGATACGACCCGCCGGTGGGTCACTCAGGTTAGGTTCTATAATTTTTTCAAGGCTTTCTAGTGACTGTGTGTACAAAGTAAAGATTTGCACCAGCTAGGCAATCGCAGGCAACGTGTTAATGCCTGTTTACTGCATGTGATACACAGGAAAAACTAAAAGAAATATTTTAACTAGACGAAACTAACATTTTCTGAATAAATTAATTAGTTTCATGTTTGATGATCGTACTCCCAAAGTACTGCCGTGCTCCCACGGTGTTGTTTAATCATCAATATTAATAAGCTAAATATTTGAATAATATTGTCACCCTATACAGTGCAGCCGTATCAAGCGTTCACGTTGATTACGAAGGCTTTAATCAAAGTAGATTATCATGCAGATCCGGTTCCTCAAGCGACACTAGAAAAGCTAGTGAAAACTGCGGAGCTTCACGATCGAAGAGGTAGCACTTCTACGAGGCAGATTGATCGACGTGTGCAGTTTTACGAGCTCCGGATGAGCCTTAGGTCACGTTGATCAAGCATTGCTGACGGAAGAACGGGAGAATTAATTGTCAAATTTAGCATTTGCCATATTTGTTGCAAGCTTAAAATTAACAGAGGGCACGCGCAACAGAGGATGAAGCGATGTGTGTGTTGAGTAGCGGCGTGAGATCTCTTGATGATAAAATAAATAAAAACTGATAGAACAATTTGTGCTCTAGAAACAGGGGACTTGTTAAGCCTTTACTTCGTGTACTACGTTACTCTTTTGTACACTGTTAAACTCTAACGCCATGATCTGCACTCACGGGCATGAGTGCAAAACACTAAACAGAATTTCATCAAGTTAAGCCAGTGTATGCGCCTGATTATTTAGTCTCACTCCCACTCATGATGAACCCATCAACACTATATAATAAAACGCCAGGTGTCTCCTTATATGAATACATTTTTATATTTTTTTTGTGCGTAATTTATCGTATATTATTACAATGGGAATCTCCCTTAAATACTGGTAGTTAAATCCGTAGACTTTCATATACATAGATTCTTGACCGCTAGAGTTATATATATGACGGTACAGTCAGTGATGAATATCAGCAGCACTTTCAATAATATAAAGAATATCAATAACACTTTCAATACTCTTAATAATATCAATACTACTTTCAATAAATAAAAAACCATCAGTACCCTTATCAATATCATAAAGAATATCAAAATCATTTTCGATAAATTTGCCTTAATTCTGCTTCGTACGGAAAAATGATTGTTATTCCACTGTTTATTTTTGTTGACCGAAGTGAAATCTTACGATGAACATTTGTCCATCTCTACGATTTCATCTACGTGGAGATAACTATATTTTTTCAATCCGTGTTTGTAGTTCGGTGTGCATGCCGAGCAGCAATAGCGGGCAACTCTAAGTCGAGTAATGAGGCTGCTCATTGGTTAATTGTTGGCGGTCACGTGACCATCAGCAGCAGCGTTGATTGGTGCTTCCTTAAACTCCCCTCAGCTTCAGGGCGCCCGAACAAAGAGTGAGAGAATATTCCTTTGAAACCCTCACAGAAAATCAAGTGGTGATGCAAGTAACGACAGGCAAAAATATGAACAAAATCTTTGAGTGAACTTTTAGGTTATATTACGCCGCGCAGAAATGCGGATAATTTTTTATTTTTATTTTAACTTTGAAGGATTTCACACAAGGTCTAAAAAATTTGCACGCAGATTTGAAAAAGTATCTATTTTGAGAAGGATTTTTAACTAATTGAGACGACCTCAACGAACTAAGTATTATATTAAAAAATTTGTGAAGGTAGTAAAATGGTGAAGTTACTTCAGATTTGTATCACTAGAGTATTTCACGGACTATGGTAAGAAAAACTTGATATCGTGCAGATGGGACATAAAATTATTTACAAAAATATGATTCCATTTTTTACGGTTGTTTTGGTTTATTATAAATTTTAAACATGCAGCAGCATCAATTTCTTCTTTCTATTTATTACTTCGCGAGGAATTTGAGCAGTTATGCAATATTGAAAATCCCTTCCTCTGGAAACCGCTTCCTCTGGAAACCGCTTCCTCTGGAAACCGCTTCCTCTGGAAACCGCTTCCTCTGGAAACCCCTTCCTCTGGAAACCCCTTCCTCTGGACACCCCTTCCTCTGGACACCCCTTCCTCTGAAAACCCCTTTCTCTGGAAACCCCTTCCTCTGAAAATCCCGTCCTCTGAAAATCCCGTCCTCTGAAAATCCCGTCCTCTGAAAATCCCGTCCTCTGGCAACCCCTTCACCTGGAAACCCCTTCACCTGGAAGCCCCTTCACCTGGAAACCTCTTCACCTGGAAACCCCTTCATCTGGAAACCCCTTCATCTGGAAACTGCTTAATCCAGTTTCAAAAGTCACTCTCTCATTTAGTAGAGAAAGAAGTCATTTGGAGAGTCATCATTGATTTTAAATATTATAAGTCACCTTCTTTCTTAATTATAAAGCATTTAGACATTTAAACTTTGAAGTTTAAAAAATCCCTTCCGTGAAGTCTCTTGTGGTGGTGACCACTCGTTCACGCTCTTATTAAAACAACACCACTCCTCATCTTCTCAGGTCCTAATATATACCTGGTTAGCTTATCCACAAGACCGTATTATGGCTACTTGTATGGCAGTTCTCAATTACGAGTTATTTATTCCTCGAGAACCGATGGCGAGTGTGCCGTGAATTGTACCGTACGACACACTGCTTATTTTTACACATCAGTAACACCAGCAATCACGTGTACTTGCAAACTGACAACTTAAATGTGAATGGAATCATTAATGTTGGATTATATTAGCAGAAAAATGGCGTTGTTGTAAAATTGGTGGAAATTTAAACTCTCTTTGTCCCCACGGAGTAAAAGGATCGTTCTCGTTTGAATAATGAGAAGGGTACTGTAAGTAACCTACTAACCTTGAAATTAATGGAAGTATTTTGTAGTGAACATGTGTTAGAATTTCTTTCACTCTGTTTAAAGCGCTGTCCTTCTTGAAATATGTACATTAGAAATAATTCACTTTGGTTCTATGTTCCAAAAGGTTTCATCATAATGTTAGGGGAAATCGCATAACAAATCAGTAAAGATGAGTGATAATGCAAGCAATATTTCGATCAGTCAAAAAAAAGATATTATTATTATGTTCCTAGTTTAATCAATAAATAAGATAATAAAATCAGTCGTTATGGGGCGAATGAAGGTTTTCGATAACTGCAAAAATCCTGCTTCTGGGCAGTATAAATAGGGAGTTCTAATTAGGACTCCCTATTAAGAGCTACAAAACATAGGAGAGATACGAGACGGACGGGAAGAGACGGAGTTTCAAAGTCAATATTAGTAGGTAAAAAATGTGTTCCAGAGAGGCAAGTAAAATTTTCAAGACAAAATAGGAGTTACTAGATTTTAGTGCTAGTGGTGTATGTAATAAAACACATCACAGTGTTGTCTCAAGACAAACTTGATGAACGCACGCATGAAAATTTTCATGAGAATTGGCTGCTAGCAACAACCCGCGAGAACCCTAACGAACACGCAAAAAAAATTCAATTAATGTTCTCATAAAAACCACTAAAGCAGATGTGTTATAAATGACTGGGTTATTCCACATTTGATTTATTTTACACATTAAAATTAGAGATCTTAATCTCTGCAACATCTTTCATCTTACGAGCTCGTCAAAACACTTTTACGTCATTTGCTACTTGTATAATAATTAAATACTTGTGACGCACAGCTCTCCTGATTTCTAATAATTTATACTAAAGCCTTGCACAAACGAAAGAAATATTTTACTTACCATGATAATTTCAAACGAGATTATTTGTTTGATGAGCTATCAACTTGATCTTGCATTTTATCTTTTTCCCAACAATGTGTTCTTCAGACCCAAAAATATAATTTATACTTCAATTTGCCGCCAGAAATTTGCGTAATGTTCGCTGTTGCAGCCCAACGCATCTAACTTCATGAAATATGATTAAGAAAAGGAGTAACAGGAGCAATCCATTAACGTATTTCTAAATATAACCTGCAGAAATTAAAGTTAGTCGAACATCGGAATTAAACTTTCAAGTCACGTTTTTGGCTTCTGAATATTAATAAAATGGAAATAAATTGCATTTTACAAAGTTAAGAGAAGATACAATTCGTCTTCACCTATCCACGTACTTCGCAACGCAAGTACCTCCTATGACTTAACATTCTAAGACATCCCAAATTCCCCAGTGAAATTTGTCGGGTTCGCATAGAAGGAGCGTTAAAAATTTGTTCCTGGTAGCTATTCCAAATTTTGAGCAGCGCAACACATCTGCTCTAGATCAGGCCCCGTGCATTCTGAACACGTGTGTTCAGTTCCCACTTCATGATACTGTGCCTAACACTTTTCCAGTCCGCACTCACGTCATCTTACTTTGAAGGTACGCTACATGCTCTCAGTACGAAACCTGTACTAGGCCGAGTCGTCTATATTGCAACAAGTGTCGCAATGCAGAAGCTTTTACAAGAACAAAGAGGCTGCAATAACTTTCACAACAGAACTGCAAAGAGATTTAGATTCCCCGTGATCCGATTATGAAGGATAGTAACCCTTTTGAAGTGCTGCGATCCGCTATCACGAAGCTTACGCGCACTCAAACGTCTATAGCTCTGCTCAAATTCTTGTACGTGGGACGAATTAAAATTAAATTGTCAACGGTAGCAGCTGTAACTTGTTCTAAAGACTGAATAGCCAGCAAACGCTGAGCTAATTCTCTGTAAGACTGCTGCTCTTGGTACAGGGCGCTTTCAAAGCACATTGGAGTGAGGCTTGTCTTCTACGAGCACGAATTGAATCATGAAAATGTTGTAAGCTTGCGTACGGCATCGCTGTCACACAATTTCTTGACCTCAAATGTATGTAGTACAGAAAACAAGAGACTCCCAAACAAGTGTGGCATCACTTGTAAATTCAGTAGAAAATGTAGTTTTATTAAGGTAATCGTATGACAGTTTGCTGTTTTTCATTTTAGGTGATTCGGTTCCCATGGGAAGGGTTTCATTCTTTATTTTCAGTGGCAAACTCAAATGCACGAAACAGAATAAATCTTCAGCGCCCACAAAAATGGGAAATTTTGTATAAAGTATGAGTGACAATGAAACTGAATGAATTGAACTTGACTCAATAACAGTCAAGGATTTTAAACGTATGATTCCATTGAAAGTAGTATCTCACTTGACATTCTGTATTGGTCGTATCCCTTCTTCGAGCTGGGCGGATAAGTGAAACAGGCCCTCACTAATCCGACAAGCAGTTTGTATGAATCTATTCTCAAATATGTATTTGAATAAAGGACCACTGAATAAAAGATAACTGAACAAAGGACTATTTTAAGGAAGTGGTATCTACGTACAGAACTATTTTCATTGGGAGCACTTACACTAAGATGAAGTTCCAAATCATGATTAAGAAACAAGACAAAATTTGTAACACATTTGTAGCCTGATGCATTCATGGGGGACTGGAAAAACTGCATCGATGCATTAAAGATTACACTCTTACAAATACGAGTAAGTTCCATCTTGTTAGAATCGCAATTTTTATAGGCGTAATTTCGTAAATCTACGCACTATTCTGATCAAATAATAATATGCAAAGTGGAATAATTACGACAATTGTTGCTAGAAGTGAACTCAAGTGATGAGTTCATATGTTCTCATTTTCACTTTCTTATCAGCTTTTACTGAAGAGATGCAAAAGAAAGATCAATGTTGAATAGAGGCTTCTCCCTAATTTATGATCGCGTTTTGCGTGGTGCTAGTCATACATACATCACTCAAAGACACGCGGTGTGTTAGTAGACGTACATAAATGCACGTCCTCAAGCAATGACAGTAAGCTTTTGCTAATCATGTTTTTATCATTTTCGACACATTGATGGAAAAAACAAGAGACAGAGGGAGACCACGTGAAAAAGTCCACGTGCGTCACATGTGCACATTCGCACGCCAATAGCGTGCTGCGTGCTTGTGTATCTAATTAAGCATGAACCAGCGTACCTGAGTATCGCACAAACATGAGCACATTTCATGGCTTAGTGGACGATGCGACATGCCAATACACTGGTTAGGTTCATCATTATTAATACTTGGAATATTGTGTTTTACTATAACTATAATAACTAAGAAATTACTCGATGGTAACATTGGTATTATTATGATATTCAGTATTATTAAGTACTCATTGATCACATGTCCTACGGATATTTCACCGTGAACTTTGCATTGCCTACATGCTTTTTAACAGAGATAAATAAAAGGGGTTTAGTATTTCAGAATTAATCCATGCACAAACAAAAGGAATAAGCAAGTATCTGTATGGAAGAAAAACTAGCATGTAAATAGCTTCTAAACATCTTTGAAACGATATTCAGCTTTTGATTATTAAAAATTTATTGCAATGTATCAAATGTATTATACGTATTCCATGTACGAAAAACTATGAATGATGCGGAAAAATTAACAATATGTCTGTGCTGGAATATAACGAGTAAATACACATGACATGATAAGGGCACCTCGTCGAACACCAAAACAGAAGTTAAACTTTCATTAAGTTTCTACTATCACAACAGAGACTAGCGGCAGCGTAGCTGATAATAATTCTTGGTTTTACATAAATTTCGTAACTGTAGGAATGTATTCTCTCCAGCTCTTAAACTGCTGATGTCTACTGTACGTGTATGGTATGCACTATAATCTTGCATCGATGAAGGTATTCACGAACTCTATGTATAGTAAACAAAGCACGAGGTTCAAACGAAAGAGAAGTAAACGTCTGTTTAATGACTATGGTCTAGAATGACATTTTTTGCTAGTGAACAAAAAGAATACGTTATTATATGTACTCGATCGTGGCATAGAATGATAAAAAAAAAACTATAGAGTATTGTGTAAATCAGTTGAACTCATGCATCGTATAATTCGAAATGGTGAAAACACTTAAAATATTTTATTTCTAAGTGTTTCAATGATTGTTCCTGTGTACTTTAAATCAAGCGATATCCACAGAATCGGTGAACAGCTGTGGAGTCTGAACTTGTATTCAGCTTCAACTAATATCATATTATTGCACTTGTATTCAAATTTTTGTCACACTAAAATAAGCACTAAAAATGTATAACGACTAGCATGCTTCAATACATGGTTGAGTTCTACGCAAGTTCTCTAAAAACGTTTGTAAGCACTGTCCCATAAGATAGTTTAAATTGCAGTATTTTTTTACCCATGTTAGTTTAATTTGCTGTCTTGAATTCAGGCAATAAAGTTAAGCATAACCCCACATATCACGTTTTTACTAGAAAATTCTTGAATTTTCACTGATAATGTTCGAAAAATACTGCGCAATCAAGACTCAGAATATCGATGAGAAACCTTGAATGTTTTTATTCTTTTCAGGTGCATGACTCTGGCGGGCAGCTTGGGGAACCTCAACCCTCTGTATCACCCGGCCCTGATTGGTTTGGCACCTCCGTTAGGAGGCCATCCTTCCCATCTATCACCCCCTCCTCCCAGCTTATCGCATCCCAGGCCTACTCTGTTGGTTGCGGTGCCCCCAGTGTCCCTTCCCTTACCACCGCCATCTTGTTCCATTGCGCTGCCATCTTGCTCAATACCGCAGCCATCTTGTTCACCTGCGCATACTACGCGATCTTCGACTTGCTCCCCAATGCACCTTGCTTGTTCTTCAACGTATCTATCTCGTTCTCCCCCTCATTTGTCCTATTCTACAGCGCAACCACCTTGTTCTCCAATTCAGCCATCTTGTTCGCCGTGTCTGTCGTCTAACTCGCCAACTCACCCATCCCGTTCTCCAGTTCAGTCACCAGATGCTACAAATAAGCTATTGCCATACTCGCATCTAGAGATGTCATGTCCCATATCGTATCCAAAATCTTTGCTGAAAGAAGCAAGTTTCGTTCAGTCGCACAGTATCTCGACGACCTCTGAAGCATCTTCAACTCAAGTGTCTGTGTATTCAAGTGTGACATCCCCCATTTCATCGACCGAGTGCACGAATGTCAATAATGTCACAAATACGAATATTCCAAAGGTTTCTTTCGAAAATTCAAACTTCACATCTGAAGTTGATATTCCTAAAACAAGTGGTATTGTTCTCTCGATGGTAAACAAAAGTATTGCTGAAGTAATGAACGACAAAGAAAGGCTTGAACACAAAAATTGCAATCCTAGTCCTGCGAATATAACTTCAATTGATTCGAACTCAGTGAGCGCAATGGACTTGACCAAACTGTGTTCTGGTCAAGAAAAAAAACTCACAAACGACCGGAAAAGCGAATTCGATCACTTTAAGCAGCAATCAGACTTGAAATCAAAAGACAAATCCAATAAGCGAAAGATCTACTCTTTGTCTAATGCATCGGCAGAAGCTTTTGGCAAAAGAGGACATGGTTCCCAGGCGCAAGTTACGTGGAAGAAACGGACGAAGCATAACAGCATCAACTGTCAATCAGAAAATGAGAAGCTGAAGGCAAAAGAAATCGACAGGCACTTCGAGCTACCGATGGGAAGTGAAGGTTTCACAAAAAACTT
Organism: Trinorchestia longiramus; assembly: GCA_006783055.1. Classification (NCBI taxonomy): domain Eukaryota; kingdom Metazoa; phylum Arthropoda; class Malacostraca; order Amphipoda; family Talitridae; genus Trinorchestia; species Trinorchestia longiramus. Next base: position 20,030 of record VCRD01002860.1, read on the forward strand.
TGATGCGCAAAGTGACTCTCTAATGAGGACGGTCACACCGTACGAAAATTTTCTTTACCTAACGTCCATTGCGAGTCAAATTTTTCCCCATTCGAGCACGTTTTCATCCTTCAGTGCTGCAAACAATACGAGTGATCCTCACGCAATTACATTTGAATCAACACGAGAAAATATCAAAAACCTGTCACCGCCTCCACAAGCAAAAGAAATCGGTAATGAATGCGCCATTGCATCTGATGAGAACTTAAAATTTAAGACGACAAAAAAAATCGTCGACTCGCAAAGCTCGTATGAAAAGAAAAATACATTCGTTCACAAGCCCGTCGCCATACAACCTTTAAGGCTACCAAGCGCTGCTCCAAGTTACCAGGTGTAAATAATAAATTGTGTTTATTGCTTGTCTAAGATCTGTATACTCTGTACAGTATATCGGCACTTCCCTGCTAGATAAAAAGCATGGTCATTTATCGAACATTTGTTCGGGAGATTTTCTTAAGATCTACTCTTCAACTTTCTCTACATCTTTGGCTAAAATGTCCGACTGAGTTTTGGACGCTATCAGCATGGCATGTAGCTTCAGTTTTGTAGAGCTATAACTTCGGCCCACAGACTCTGGGCCTCGTCAACTAGCGCATCTTTGAGAAGGCATATTTAACAGGATTTTATTCTGAAAAATGCGTCAAACTTCTTCATTCTTCAGTTCATCTACAAATATATTCTAATCAACAACTTTCAAGTACATACATATATAAAATAAGGTAGGGTTGATCTCAGTAAAGCACATAAATTAAAATGGGTTAAGTTGAATTCATACAAATTCTTCACCTTTTTCGATAACTAATCCCAAGAACTATTTTTCGGGATTTTAGGGCACATGTTGGTGTAATTTGTCCTGTTTCGTAACACCAGCACAGAAAAAGACACATTTTACTCGAGTAAGTTAGGTTATATTACTACTACAGCATGGGACTTTGGCAGAAACCAAAGAATCTTTCAAACGACTCGTTATTGTGTCCATATTCTTTTCTAATGTTAGACATGGATTTTCCGGATTATGTGGCCAATGAGATGGTTATCTAGAATGATCTTTGTGATGGAAGGCAAGTATGCTAAGTTATAAGACTACTTTCATTCTTATAATAACCTTTGGTGTGAACGTATGCATATCACGTTATTTTTTACCATTGTGTTGGAACACGGGTAAGCCAGGGTATGCTAAGAGGTTGCTGTTCCTAATCTGCGCAGGTTTTGAAATCCTTGTTAAGAAAATGAGTTCAGCTTTACTCGGGTCATTGTCTCGAAACAGGTTTGATGGATTTTATATAAGAATGTTTTTTATTCATCATACCATTCCGTACTCTCAGGATATGGAAACACAAGCCGTATATGTTCCCAGAGGCTTACAAAACTCTTAACATTTGCGTCTTTTTGAATGCATACAATAAAAAAATTGTGTTTATGTTATGCATTGAAGAAATTGTGTCTATGGCTGAGGCTTCAATAATTTCCTTGTAAATTATGTGTACTGTACGCTGCTTCACGTAGAGGACAGAGCTACGGATTAAAATTGCGTCATAGTTGCACGTTAGGAGCAAGCATGCAATTTGTTGCCGCTTGGAATAATCACCGATGAAAATTCAGCGCCGGTGCCTTCAGTTGTAATTAAAGCAAGTAATCAAATTTAGGTCGTTATGTTGCTGAACTCTGTATTTTGACAAGAAAGTTAAGAATAAATAAAATACCTAAGCATGATGCAAGTGATGATTTCGTCTGGTACCAATGCGGTCGCCTGTGACTAAAGCTCTCGTTCCTGACTTTTAAGGTAATTGAACTGACGGTAATAAAAGTGACAGTAATTAAAGTGACAGTAATTAAAGTGACAGTAATTAAAGTGACGGTACTTAAAGTGACGGTAATTAAAGTGACGGTAATTAAAGTGACGTTAATTAAAGTGACGGTAATTAAAGTGACGGTAATTAAACTAACTGTAATTAATTAAACATAAATCTAGTAAACAAAATCTGCACAGTTCTGAGTTGAGAAAATGCCAGTATTCTTGCACCAAACATCACATGGAAACATCATTTTTCAAACATTTACAATTGTTAATTTAACGATGGAGATTCAGAGAGAAGAATGCAAACAGTTTGAGCTGTTCAAGTCAACGAAACAGACGTAACATGATAAAATTACAAGCAAATAATAAAAAACTCTGACAATTGTACAAAAACATAATACAGCTGGTCTCCTTCCTCTTCCCTTTATGACTTTTTTTCCATGAAGTATCCCAAATTTAAAGTATTATTCTAAAAAGTAATAATTTCTAAGTAAACAGGATGTGGCGGGCGACCAGTACCAGGCACAGAGCTAATAAATCAAAATATACTGCTTTTATTTCACGATTATTTACCACAAGTCGAGCCTTCAACGTTGGCCAAATAATTCAATTCTAATTAAGTTATAGCGGTTGCAAAACTCAATAAAATTCCACGTAGAAACTCGCATATATCAATAACCTCCACAAGTGAATCACAAGTTGACCACAATTTTTAAAAGCATTTTTGAGATCAGGACACGGCAGGAGATGCGACTGTTGTCACGTGTGTGACGTCTACGAGCATTTTCTCACTAAGTATTGCTTTTTGAAACGTAACACTAAATGTTTTTACCGCTTATTTCTAATAGAAAATTATTTACGACGAGCTAAATGAAGCGTTTTAATAAATGTGTACAGTATTCAAATGCATTACAATTTATTTACCGTGAATCATATGAAGCAAAATGTCTTATTCGTATTCTAGTAACGTTTAAAATTGATTTTATATTTTCAGTTGAAAAAGAAATAAAGACTCGTAGGATTACCATAGACTGAGAAAAACACTTATGAGAGAGCACGAGTCTTAAGAAGAAATGCTCGAGGCTTTCGAGAATATGAATGATAATAAAAACTTATAGCTCATGAACTCTGCTGAAAAACAAGCTGCAAAAAGGTATCAAGTTAGTAGTAAATGTATAAAAAAGTACACAAACAGGTTTTATACCACAACGGAGCCGTATAATAAAGGTATTATGCTAACTATTGCTCAGTGGATTTTAATTATTGTAATAGAATCGTAACAAATTTGTATACGGGGATGAGAAGAACCTTTTCACACCATGTTTAGGGAAGCAATAAAGTTTGAGAGCATACATAGTGAAGTAATAATCCACAAATTTTTACCTTAGCCCATGGACAATTTCAAATCAATATAGGGTGTCCATAAAGTCTCTTATAAAAGTCTCTCAAAGTCTGAACAGCACCTCTTTCACAAACGGGATCCCTGAAACACGCAAATTCAAATGTCATAAAAACCTTTAATAAACACTCAATATAATAGAAAAAATTTGAATAAAATATCTTATTAATTGTATATGTAATAAATTTTTGAAATCGTAAAGAGACTTTATGTACAACTGCAAGTACAACTTCAAAATATCCCACCCCAAGAAGTCGAAATCCCTCAGCGTGGCAATTATTCGTGCGCGTATAAATTCAACGTTAGTAAGGTAATAGTCATACACAAACTGCTTCAGCAACACTACAAGTATGTAAAATGATGTGCCTTTAGAATTATCGTGCATCACTCACCTGAAGACGCATTACATTAACACGTTGCCTCCGATTGCCTGACTGGTGTAAAACTTCACTTTGTACGCATAGTCACTAGAAGGATCTGAAAAAATTACAGAACCTAACCTAAGTGGTCCACATACGTACCACTTCGGACTCAACGTGTTAATCTAAACTTACCTTGCCCGAGTTGCTGTAGCTCCTGGTACGTGTGGCACTGTAGCTCCAAAACCAGGATAAAAAAGTCATAGGCGATGAAGGTTGAGCAGATTTTGACCGAAGACTGTCAGTGCTGCTCCTTGATCTCCAGGGCTCAGGCTTCTGGAACAGTGCATCAATGACAACACTTCATCCAAGCATGAAACGAAGGTTTTCATAATGAATAAAAGCCTGAAGGAGCTGTGTTTTGCATGGCCCTGTTTTGTAAACGTCAGTGTGTTGAGTACTCAAGAACAAGGCATGCTGAACAAACAGCGTGGTACAAATGGAGCGATGGATTATTTTCTTTGGATTGGACAAGACGTATAATGGTGTACCTCTACATAATTCTATCAGGTAAAACACAGTACATGTACTATTCAATTTACAACCTGCAAGACATACGATCAATCGTACTTACAAGCTTGAGTACAGTAGGACAGAGAGAGAGAGAAATAATGATCATACATATTAGTACTGCGTATTAGTATTAGTAGTACTGCGTAGATACTTTATACGCCAAACCTTAGGGTACTGTTGGTTATTTTTCAAGATTCGACTTACGAACAGTTGGTCGAACCAAACTAGTCAACTGGTCAGTGCATGTGCTATATATATTATATATTGATATATATTATATTCAAATATTTCACTATTTGTTACATTAAAGATGCACTAAATTGAACTTAAGTCAGCTAGTCTTAATTGTTCGTAAAAAAGTTGAAAAAATGATACAAAGATGTGGCGACAGGCACGTTTAATGTGCGTTTAATGCACATTTAATGCACGTTTATTGCACATTGAAATATTATTGACAAAAGTACGAAGCGTTGAGACTGGAGCTGTAATGCAAGTAAACAACATAAGCTTGGACGCGAGAGAACTGAGAAACCTTTATCTTTTCTTGTAGCAAACTACTTTCAGTAAAGGGACACCTTCCACGTTTTAGTTTAAATACATCATTAAAATATCATAAATTGCAACTCATGACTAGTTGTAAATTGTCCTCCTGGTGTTAGAGCTACCAGCACAGCAACTAGGAGGACTAGTAGGAAATCTAGTACCTTGTGTTACCAGGCTACCTCCTAGTCGTACAAAGGTGTAGGTTCAGCCCTAGTATCACTAGTTAGTTTGAAAACCCAATATTTTATACTGTGAATTTATCCTGTACTTTGTGATACATCAAAATAAAGTTTATTGATTTATTTGTTCATTTTATTGAGACAACAAGTCCTCGGCAAAGAACCACCCAAGCTAAATTTCTCGGCTACGCTACGTGTCACGCATGACATAGTTTCTTAAATGTTAGTGACCTTCTGCCATAATTATCTAATTTTTGTTTAAGATCTTCTGTTAATTGCGTAGTAGCAATTAAAAACTCGTCTCCACTACTACTCTGATATAAAAAAATCAATTTCGAGCAAAACGTAGTCAATTCAGAAACGTAGTTCGCGGCGAGTCGGAATGTGAGTCAAACTTGAGTATTACCCACAGAGATGCTTTGCATTAGTTCCACCAAATTCCAACTTACATATTGAACGAAAATATGAAAATTACATCAGATAATTTAGACTATATTGAGAATAAATAGAAGCACTTACTGTTAGGCGAGTGCTCACTTTGTTAGCTTTGTATAGAGGATATTAGGGAATTTATTAGTTAGTGGTACTGCATGGGACTTTTCTTTCCGCTTGAAGATCGAACAATTAATGCATATTTTCCTTAATAAATTGGCAAATCGTTAATCTAACATCTTGCAAAAAATTTACATTGACACTATAATACTAGATGCTCGAGCTGCAAAGAATTGACTATATTTTTGTTATTGCTGAGAATGAAGAGACTTTGGGAACAAAGCAACGCATTTTCATATTTATGAAACCAAACCTAGCCAAAAAAATTTTCCTAAATCTGTTGGACTTCAATAACTAATACTGACTCATGGAGCGACTTTATATTCTAAACTTCGTACTTATGTTAATTTTTTGCAGATTTCAATAAATTTTCATACTAACATTGAAATTTAGACCGAAGACTTGGGAAGCTGGCTACAAATTTGCGTAAAGACACACACTTTCGAAAAAATTTTGTAGGCCGTTTGTCACCTAATTATCTCTTAAAGCGCGTAAATTAACAAATAAAATAAAATCTCTACACAGGTTTGCTGATATTGATTTAAGACGCATGTATTTCTGTATCAAGATAAGAGCTAGATATACTTTCACTACGTATACAAGAAAGAACTTACGTGGCGAACTCTTTCTTCTTCATTTGTGTTCCTCACTATTTTCTCGACGTTGCCCGCATTTTTCAAGTAATTACACATCTACTTAGTCCTTTTCTCAACAGACAAAATTCAAAATTGGCAGTGGTTCACTATCCCATTGCATTTAAACAACCACACCCCGCGCACACCATAGACACCACTTTTGACACTGAATTTATTTATTAGCCGAGTTCCGCATGTGAAAAGCGTATTTTCAAAAAATCCGGAATCCATGAAACTGAAAAGTCGAAAACAATTTCTCAAGCCTAAAGCTAACTGTCTTTTGACAGTTCAATAATTGTGCTTTACAATTATATTAAAATCGAATGAGATTAATTATTCTATCATTTGAGGGAATATACATTTTATTGGTGCGTAACTTTCACTTGATGTTAGTCCTGAATTAAATAGCAGTGCGATTTTAGAAAATTATGTACATGTACACAAACCCTTTGAGCTTTTTACCTTTCAATTTCACTCGAATGAGGTCCTTTAACTTTTGCATACTCGTACGAGTATGAAAAAAATAAATTTCAATTTTGAATAGAATAATTTTAAGACTTCCGGTTTAATCTAAAAGTATCTAATTGAAGCAAAAGAGAATTGATGAAATTTTTAAACCAGATCACTGAAACGTTTGCGTTTTGTTAGTGTACAGAATAAAAAGTTTCTCCATCGATGAACAGAAGGACAAAATCATCGATTCATTATTTTGGACATGGAAGTTTTCGGCAGTTCATTAGAAGAAAATCTTACTTCTTTTGACTATACAGCGACTCGAGAATGCGATCCTTAGAAATTGCTCACAACAAATTTAAAAATTAACGTTAATCGCTAGTGGTTATTAGGTCGCAAGTACAATCCGTGCAGGCTAGTCAATGGTTGAATTGAAATAATAAGGTGATATAAAATTCCTGTTGATCATCCATCCACGTTGTTAGAAGAAAAAATTACAAGAGGCAAGACAATAAATATATTTTTATCTTACACGACACTGCATCAGAATATCAGGTAATTTGTGCACTTATACAATACAGGAATACAATTATCGTAAAAAATATGCGATAGAAAACTGAATAGTCGAGAATCAAGCAAAACAACCAAAATTTGGAACTCCTAAGGTAACAAAATTTTCCTCACATGTTGCTACATACGAAGAAACTGCATGCATTTATTGAGAAGTAATTTCTCTTCACAATTCACTAGCCAGTACTTTATCAACGGGAAAAGCACCGCAACAAAAGCATAATGAAAGTGACGCATTCTTTACCTTGCAAATGAATACATGTCGAATGCTTGCTTACAAACTCTGAAGTAAAGCAACAACTCTTAACAGTTTTTTGGAACGGAACTGAGGAACACAAAATGAGATGGAATGTGCTGTCGGAACATCTTGAGACGACATTGTTAATTCTTTACAATAAGAAGATCGTACAGGAAGTATAGTTTGTATGTATTGCCAGAGGGAGACTATTTTTCATAATAATCCCATAAATTAATCATCAATAAAATTATTATTATTATTATTATATGGCTGGTTTAACCACCACAGCCACAACAGAAGCGATCATGAATAGAAGAAAACTAATAAATGCACATGGACACTTTATTACAACTCAATTTTGGTGATTAAAAAACATAAATTTACCTTAAATTCTTTTTGCATAGAAGCTTCTTGAGTCACATAAAATATTAATATTCATAAGAACAAGCAATTAAATGACTAAAGTATAAACGTTAAAAAGAGAGAAATCATCAGTCTGAAAATGCACATTTCTTATGGAAACTGGTGAACGAGGCTGAACCACCATAAAAATTACAACTAAGATAACTTCCCTCAAAGGAGTGAGCTTGTAAATATACAGGTTCCGCATTACACAAATTTTTTCATCATTTCCTTCACCTCATTTCACTACAATCATAATAAGACCTAAAGTTTGTCACTAACGATGCTCCTTGTGTGGTTGCAACCATAATGGGATCCAAGATTTGCCACTAACGATGCTCCTTGTGTGGTTGCAACCATAATGGGATCCAAGATTTGCCACTAACGATGCTCCTTGTGTGGTTGCAATCATAATGGGATCCAAGATTTGCCACTAACGATGCTCCTTGTGTGGTTGCAACCATAATGGGATCCAAGATTTGCCACTAACGATGCTTCTTGTGTGGTTGCAACCATTAACGTTTGCCACAATGTCCCAACGAGGTGAACTCTATGCACAACGTGCGGCAAATTGCAGTAGTGTGCATGCAGCTTCTAGCTTCTGGGTCTAAATTCCAAGACTTTGACCAGGGAACCGCAGCACCTACACCACTACACAACAACCCTCAAATTCAATATATTTATTCTCTTTGGATATCTGTACACGGGTGAATAATTGGTCCGGCAGGCAGCATACAAAGACGTAAATGAATGCAACTCATTTAGCGTGTCTCTGGACAGTAAACCATACGCAAGCGCTGCCGATGACTTATCAGCATTGGATGCTAATTGAATGATAACTTAAAAACATTAAGTAAATCTTTGCACGATGACTGCAGTCACATACTAGTCACACACTGCACGTACTAATCATACTTGAATCTTTAAACACATACGATAAAATATCAATCTCATTCGAAGTCACTACGAATACTAATTCACGAACAGTTCTATATTATGAAGCAAACGAATATAGACATTGCAGACACTAAAACTCATAACGGAAATATAAATTACATAAAATGTGTTATCAATCTCCAGGGTGCGGCAACATAACTTCCTTTTTTAAAAAGAAGTTCCTCTCAAAAAAAAGTTAAGTTGTGTTGCCGCACTCTGTAAAACAAATTAAGAATGCATGACAATTACTGACTTGCTGAGGGTGGACCAGGCAGTCATGACACAGCACTCCAAGACACTACTCGATATCTCAGAGGCAAGAAACTGGAAGCTGCTGCTTTGTCTTTTTCAATTATATATCTTATATTTATGACTCTATTCCCAAAACTATTTCTCGCTATTGGCTACTTTTTTGAGTTAGTAGTCATAAGCTACCTCTCGTGTTTAATGAACTAGTAATTAGCTATATATCAGGTTACTATCGGTCATAGGATATATCACCATGTGCGTAGTAAATACCATTCCAGATATCTCCCATTACGCCACTTCAGTAGCAGTTGTGTGGAAAGTTCGTTGTTTTGTGCTTAACTTTTTCAGACTGGATTCAGCAACCCCTGATCCACAGAATTCCAAGCTTTTACACTTTAGGTATCTCATCATTGAAAGGGCTACTTAGAATATACCTATTCCGATGGGTTTAAGGAACAAAGAAGTAGAATGACCTGCAAAATGCAATAACCTGGAAGCCTAATACATGACAATGAAGCCCACCAATAAATTGAAAATACATGGCAATTGTTGACTTGCTGATTAACGAACACACTTCTATGAGAAGGCAGTACTCCGAGTAACGAAGACACTACTTGAAGAAACACCGTGAATGACACTGGGCACCTGACATGACAATAAGAAGGTCCACATGATTTGAACATCATTGTTTAACTATTACCGGCAACACCACACAAATAAACCAGAGCAACAAAGACTCCCACACACGATGCAGACGCATACTAGCATATGCTGCAGACACCGTCCGAGTAGGCCTAGAAAAATGTGACTGTATTCCTTAAAAAAACATGAAGAGTGGTGGAACATGCAGCGCCAGTTTTACTGCAACAGGTAAAATCACCAGATTATCTTGTTTAGATTCTCTCAAACACTGCAATAAAATTGAATGCCAAAAACATGCAGTGCCATTTTTGGTACAACAGATACAAGAGATGAAGTCACCAGGTTATTTTATTTAGATCTTCTCAAATACCGCAACTGAATTGAATGTAAAAAACATGCACCAGTTTTGCTACAACAGATACGAGAGATGAAGTCACCAGGTTAGCTTGGTTATGTTTTGTTCTAAGTAAAGCTAGGCATTTAAAGGAAACGACCACAATAAACAGGAAAAGATGGCGTTATTGTCAGCTAAGAGTGATGTCCTACAGAATAATTATTCAGGAACGTCTTGGTCCGTAACGTACACGTACACTCAAGCGTCTTAAGCCCGTAACGCACACTCAATTTCACACACTTGTTTGCTCAATTTTAACTCGAAATCAGATCTACATGTGCAAAAAACTGTATTTTCCTTTCACAAGTAAAACAATCGTCAACACACTACTGTTCCGTCACAGTTGGATCTAAATTTTGAAATGTTTAATTGGACTGGCAACATTTAATGACTTGGGAAGCTTAGTTCAACCTGCCTTACATAACGCTGCAATATTGAGCAACATAGACAGAATTTAAGGAAATAGCTACACAATAAGCTTCTCAATTTCTGTTCGGTCTCTTATATTCATCACATCCAGGAATGAGAAGACCAAAAATTCTAGAGCTCTTCGTTGAAATGTTCGTTTACCTTTAACATAACACTATTCTACCCGTAAGTATACGAACTCCATCTTCAATGAAGGAACTCCAACTTAAATGTAACAACTCTAACCTGAATGAAGTAACTTCATCCTGAATATGAACAACACCTCAGATATAGGACCATCATCCTGCATTAAACGACTGTCTCTTAAACAAAATTGACAAGCCCGCACAAAGAACGACTGCTCAGATTTAAGAACACGGAACGACTGAAATACACAACTCGATTTCCCTGTTCGTTCTTATTTGCTGCAGTAATAAATAAGTTTAAAAACACCGTTTAAAGACGTGCACTTCCATATACAAGACATTCACACTTATGGATAAATCTCAATGCTCAGATACGTATGAATATTATATATGATCTCTCCTTCACATGAATATGATAAAAAAAACTTCCACATACGAGTACTTTAACAAAAGCTTGCGCGCCAATGAATGTGAACATTAATGTTCGCGCTTTTCCCTAAACTATAAAATCTCTTGTGAATATAAAGAGAATAAAAATACACACCCACACGATTTCACATTAGAGCACAAAACTGGAATGTGGGTGGAAAGTTCATCAAGACAGCTATTAAAATCCTAAGAGAAGTAAAACTTAAAGTTTAACATTGAAATTGCATTAACGAGCGGAACTTGCGAGCTGCAAAACAATGGAAGGCAAGTCACAAGTCCGAGACAGGACATAGTAAGGGACACCTTCATGTGAGGTCCTAGACGAATAACACCAAGACCCACCTCCACCATTACCAGCAAGTAACAAAACCACTTCTCTATACCACCACAACGCTTGATACACTTCTATTTCATATTCACTAACTCCAACGCTTGATATACTTCTTTTTCATATTCACTAGCTATAACACTTGATACACTTCAATTTCATATTCACTAACTCCAAAGCTTGATACATTTCTATTTCCCTATCACTTACTCAAACGCTTGATACACTTCTATTTCACATTCATTAACTTCAACGCTTGATACATTTCCATTTCCCTATCACTTACTCTAACGCTTGGTACACTTCTATTGTATATCCACTAACTCCAACGCTTGATACCACATCCACTTTCCATTCATTCAAGATGAACAATAAAAAAATGAAAAACGTTCACGTTCTACACTCACTTAAAGCCAAGAGTCATTACGATGGTCCCAATACAAATTTTATCTTATACCATATATCCCTCCTAAAAATAATACCCACACCATGACTGGAATATAAGTAAGTGCGAACGAAAGAGTAAACTGACTTGAGTGTTCGTTTCACAAGGTGATCATTTCGTGAAATTAAGGTCTGCGTCTTCAATAACGTTTTCATCATTCGAGGACTCATGGCATCAGGTTTTCTTTTTGCACGACATTTGTGTGTACGCGCTAACTGGGCGTGTCAAGCGGGGTTTACGTGCTAAGCGAGGTCTTGGTGTGTTAGTGGTGTGCATGTGTAAACTCTGTATTAAAACTATATCTTTTACCAGTGCTTGCATCTGAGCTTTGCATGGATGCATATCAACCCATAACTAAGCAAAGTATCACTCGTGGTTGAAGTAAGCGGAAAGTCTCTCTTGATTTAGTCAAACGTGCATCAAACCTGGAATTCAATCCTTATCAGAAAACTGTTCCAATCTACAGAAGTAAAAATTACACCTAGGTATGAATCAACGGATCCTATTCATCAATAGAACACTAAGCTTAAACCTGTGCTACTTTGTCAATAAACACCTCTACATCAACGTCTACGATTAACATTGCATCGATATTTAAATCTGAGTCTTTCCAGTCTTTCAAATTGCACACCATTTCAGGAAGTTCATCCATTCTTCAATAAAGACTCAATACAGTCCTCACAAAGACTTAATACATTCCCTGATAAAGATTTTATTCATCCCCCGATGAAAAGTGGACACATCCTTGTTTCTCTATCCAGCAATATCTTCCATCTCTACTACTATTTGAATACAAATGCTATTTGCCGGTACATACTAAAAAATTAAGTCTTTGTTAGCAAGGAAGAATCGAGGAAATCTTGTATCCGTCGTAGCTACAATGCAGGATCCGAAGCCTTTAGCAGGATGCTGGATCCGAAGTCTTCCTCAGGAAGGACCGCAAGTCTTCAGCAGGAAGCAGGACCCCAAGTCTTCAACAGAAGGTACACAAGTCTACCTCAGGAAACAGGACCCCAAGTCTTCAGCAGGAAGCAGGACCCCAAGTCTTCAGCAGGAAGCAGGACCCCAAGTCTTCAACAGGAAGCAGGACCCAAGTCTTCAACAGGAAGCAGGACCCCAAGTCTTCAACAGGAAACAGGACCCCAAGTCTTCAGCAGGAAGCAGGACCCAAGTCTTCAGCAGGAAGCAGGACTCCAAGTCTTCAGCAGGAAACAGGACCCCAAGTCTTCAACAGAAGGTACAGAACGCGCACCGCATCCACAGGAACAACTTACAAGACACTCACGTCCTCCAGAAATTGTCTGCAGAGAAAAAGTAAGCACATAAACCTAGCTGTTAAAGATGAACAACATTTTGAAAACACAAGAATAGAAAATACAATAATTTTCCCATTTATTTGTTTCAAATAGGAAAAAGAATAAGGAAACGTCAGACGAATTACAAAAGTAGGCTAGGGGAAAGCACAGGGACTGTTATTTTTAGCTTCTAATCAAACACATGACTCTTAACAGCGAACAATGCAGGCAAAAGCTCTAAGACAACTTAGCGCTTTTGGCCAATACAAGCAAGCGTTTTTAGAAGAAATGATAAAAACGAATACTTTGTTGCCTTCGATAAGATACAAGAAATTGGCCCATTTTCCTCCACAAAAGATTCTACTAGCTAGGGTAAATTATGTACCGAACTGAGAAGGGCAAGAAAACTAGTTTCTCACGTTACAATAGGGCGAAGTTTGACATATTACTCATTATTTATGCTATATATCACTTGCACGGCATGAAGAAAATAAATTCTCTTCAAACCTGGTTCATGCAAATTAAAGTTGAATAACTACATCAGGTAGAATTGAAGTCGTTCACAATTGAACAACCACTTTAAGTAAAGGTAAAATCGTTCACAATTGAGTAACCATATCAAGTAAAGGTAAAGTCGTTCACAATTGAAAAAACACATCCAGAAGAGTTGAAGTCGTTCACAATTCAATAACTACATCACGTGGAATTGAAGTCAATTAAAATCAAGCAATTAACAAGTCAACTTCCGGCCTTGCTACTCGCAAAAAGAAAGGAGGATACTAATAAATGTCCTTGCCTCTTCAAACCCATGTAAACTACACGTGGAATGTTTTACTACTAAGGCACACGCAATTGATATCTATAAATTTTCATATCAAGGCTTTAAAATGATCCACCATGAACTGGCCATTTATTGTTTAATTCGGTCACACATTTATTTTCATTCATGGCTGGTGTTTTCCTCATTTTAGCAAGTATGTGTTAACCACATACCAGACTCTTGCTGTGTTACTGTGCATTGTACATGTGAATTGCATCTAGAAGAAACTAGACGACCTTCCGAAGACTTATTTGTTTGTCTAGTTAAAAGAACTTTCCTATGACTTTGAATAAGACAAAAAATGTGCCATAATAGCAGGTAGTAATAAATAATCAGGGAAAATACAATTTTGACCAAATATCAAGTAACTTTAAAGAATGCCAAGGAAGTCGTGATCAAAATTAAGGCTGTGATCTGAAGATTTCAGACCTCATAAGAAATTGCAACCAACGATAACACAAACCTGGAGATTGCAGGCACCTTAAGGATAAGAAATTCATCAAAGGCTCCCACCTGAAGATTGCAGGTACCTTATGGATAAGAAATTTATCAAAGGCTCCCACCTGAAGATTGCAGGTACCTTATGGATAAGAAATTCATCAAAGGCTCCCACCTGAAGATTGCAGGTACCTTAGGGATAAGAAATTCCTCAAAGACTCCCACCTGAAGATTTCCGGCAGCTTAGAGACAAAAAATTCCTCAAAGGTTCCCACCTGAAGATTTCCGGCAGCTTTGGCGACTGGTGGATGAACTTGTGGCCGAAACCATGCCTGGCAGCGAAGGGCAAAAACCTGACGGTGGGGAAGTTGTCAGGCCGGTGCTTTATGGCGTGGGCATAGAGGCGACGGCCCAGCTTGAAGGGGACTACAAGGTCGTCTTCAGCATGCAGGATGAGCACAGGCACGTTGGCACATTCCAGGTGCTGGTCACTCGTGAAGCAGAGACCAGCTTTGTCCAGGGGCTCCAAGAACAGCCATTGGAACAATGGCATCTTACGGAACACCTGTCAGTGGGTATCGACGGCATGAGACTTGGGTATTTACGGCATGGGGCTTGGGTATTTACGGCATGGGACTTGGGTATTTACGGCATGGGACTTGGGTATTTACGGCATGGGACTTGGGTATTGACCCAAGAATGGGCCAAACGGCTCGTTCCTATTGCCTTATTCTATTCTAGTGTTGTACAATTTAAGTACAGGTAATCAATAAAACTAATTAAAAATTATTGAAAGTAAAAAGAGTTGAATATATTTGACAAGTTAAAAACAATAACAAATAAAATAAATTAAAAATAAATAAACTCATACGACATAAATATGTTATGCAAGTTTAGTAAAGCTAATGGATAATAAAGAGCCATTTATAAAAAATATATCACACACGTTCAACAAATAAAACGTTTATGTTAGCTGAACTAAATTTCAAAGACTAGAATAGAATAGAATAGAATGAGGCTATAGGAACGAACCTTCTGGCCCATTCTTGGGTCGGATAATTACTTCGATAATTATTCGGTTGTTTACCCAAGTCCCATGCCGTATTTCTAGCCGCGTCAACCATTTATTCGTCTAGTTAAGAATTTCTTTCATGAATTACTTATTATTTATTGTATAAAAATTAATTTCTGCGGGTATAAACAAATTAATGAATACAAATCTTAAAGAAACTTTGCAAATATTTTGTACATAATTTTACTATTTTTGAACATGCTCTGATATTCATAGTCTGGAGTTGTGCCTAGACTCACTAACTGGAGTTGTGCCTAGACTCACTAACTGGAGTTGTGCCTAGACTCACTAACTGGAGTTGTGCCTAGACTCACTAACTGGAGTTGTGCCTAGACTCACAGCAGCAAGTGGATGCTCCTCCACTTCATCCTTGATGTTGTTGAAGGGCGCCTCCAGCACCAGGGCGTCAGGGGCTTTGTTTTGACCACACAGCAACTTCACAGCGTGGCAGGACACCTGCCAATTTTAATTTATTAAGAAAATTGCTCAATTTATTCTCCTATTATATTTTATTTTTTTAATATTGCTTGTGCAGCCCATTGCTGTACTAAACGTGCTCAATACTAGTCTGATACAAAAATTAATTCAATACAGTTTTATGGCAGAAATTTTCATGTTCTAGAGTATTGCACAGATGCAACACCAGAAGATAGTGAGTTAATGAGGCCTAAATAACCTACAACAATGAAATTACATCAGAGTACGTTTGAAATTTAGTGTAGTGCAGGAAGGACAGTCGACATCACAATGAAAATACTCCAAAAGTATTGATGTTCCTTTGTTCGAGACGTAGCTTCAGTAGAATTTGTCAATGAAAATATAATTAGTAGAGAGGTTTATTGTGGCCCTGAGGACTTTCTTAAGCACAATGACACGACCACACTAATTATTTATACTTCTTTTCTACTGATTGAATTCGTCAATGCAAATAATTCGTCTAGTTGGGATGTTCATCGTTACTGGAAAATGTGAACCAGGTACTCAACCATACCTAAATCTCCAGAAATGACAAGATGAAAACTTTCCTGAGCATCAAAAATAAAACATTAAAGTTCATAATCCAAAGACTGCTTCAGCAGATCCTCACACAATGACAATTTTCAAGCAGCTTAACAAGGAACCAAAGCAAGTAAACACTGATCAAAGTAACTACCAACGTCGTCGGAAATAAAGAAGTGAAAACTTCTCTCTGCGTGTATAATGTCATGATAGTTCTCAATCCATAGCGCACTCTCACAGGGTGACACACTTCCAGGAGTATATGTATAATAATAAGTATCCTAGGCAAATAAATTTACTACAGGAATTAAGCAAGACCAGCAGACACATCACACGGTGACAGGCTTCCAGGAGTATAATAAGCACCCTAGGCAAATAAATTTTAGAGACCATAAGCACCCTAGACCATAAGGTCAACCAGTAACTAGTAAGGTGTAACCAGTTATATGTAATGATGTCAAGTCTAATCTGTACCTAAAGAAAATATTTCGCTTATCACCTAAAATGCGCATAATACCTACCACGTTAGATTTTATATGTATCACCAATGATTACCTCTTAAGTCATCATTGAAAAAGCGAAGTTTCATTTGTTTCCCCATGAATATTTAACGTTCATTGCGTGATGTGAATGTTTACGTATACCCGTAGGTACTGCTATTCTATCATCTATGATACTATGCATAGAATACCTACCACTTAAGGATTTTATAATAAGGCATTTTTAAAAACCAATGCTGTTACATTTCTTATGTACCAACTTTATTGGAAATATACGTTTTTGCTTTTTGTTGTTTGTACTACAGGAATTAAGCAAGACCAGCAGACACATCACACGGTGACAGGCTTCCAGGAGTATAATAAGCACCCTAGGCAAATAAATTTACTACAGGAATTAAGCAAGACCAGCAGACACATCACACGGTGACAGGCTTCCAGGAGTATAATAAGCACCCTAGGCAAATAAATTTACTACAGGAATTAAGCAAGACCAGCAGACACATCACACGATGACAGGCTCCAAGCAGCCTAGTGTGCATCCAAAGCTGATCAATTTAGGAATGGAGTTACGGCACGACCAGTGGCAGAGAGATGTTCCAATACGTACCCCCGTGCCCAGTGAGTGCCCCCAGATGATGACAGGCGCGTTGCCTCCCACCACGCGTCGCACGTAGGCGTAGACGTGCAGCGCGTCTTCCACGAGCCCCGCCTCACTCGGAGTGACACGTGAGGAGTCCGCGTAGCCTGCCCACGTGTCTCCATGAATTATTTGTTTCTATTCTGCACTCAATAGTTAAATCAAGAGTTCTATTTTTTATATTTCACACTTTCAAGTAATTCATGAGTTTCTTTTTTATAATTCTTTCTAGTGTGTGGTGATTTCTAGTTAAATCACAAGTTATTCAAAAGACATCGTAAGTTCATGGATTAAAATTATTTGCGAAAGGCCCATCTCAAAATGCTCTAACTCGTTCAAGTTGTTACCAAAGTTAAGGAACACTTAGGAGCTGCAAGAACAAAACATATGTGACGTGGTTTTGCAATTATCTAGTCATTCTTTTAATGTCTTAATGGTTGAATATAAAAGGAGCAGCAAAAGCAACAACCTAAAACACTATTTGACTCACAGTTTCATTCAGATTCACTCAACTTACACGAATGTATCAATCACCGTAAATAAGAATACACACCTTTTCCCATTGCCACAAAAATAAGTTCTGATAAACAGAAATTCTTCTTTAGCCCTCCCTACTAGTCAGTAACACACACAACTCTCTCTAACCTCTGTAATCAAACGTGATGACATGGAAGCCCATTTTTCTGAGCACTTCATAGAGCCCAACACGTGAAGGCTGGGCTCTGCATGAGGTGTTGCCATGCAGGTACACAATGATGGGTCTGCCGTCCCTCAACTCATTCTCGTAGTGGTCAGAGTGAGAGCTACAGCCTGGCTGTAGTTTGTTGTGGATCCTATTCTCTGTAGCTGGAGGTGCTGACTTGAAGGGAAGAGGCAACAAGTGCCTGAAATAGGCAAAGTTTAATGTTTTTGGGGAAGACAGGTGTATGGAATATAGGCAATATTTTATTTTTTGGAAGCAAAGAGTACTTAAAATGGGAAATGTTTGATATTTTTGAGTCAACAAATACAAGAACCAAATAAATTTTTTTTGTTTTTGAGGCAATAAGGGCTTAAAATTAGCAACAACTTATATTTCAGCATAATTTTATATGGTATGGAAGTCCAATGATGACCTTTACACAATTGGTTATAAATACCAGCATATGCACAATCTATTCAGTGTTACCTGAAAACTTTTTGTTCCTATCATTATTCTGACTAATGAGAAATGAAAATATTTTTTAGGCATAACTAAGAAAATAGAACAAAAGCTGACCACCAAAGTTAATTTTTCACTAAGACATAGATTCATCTATTCTCTTTGCATACATCAAATCACCATAAGAGCAAACAAATAATCAAACTACAAGTAACTGATTTTGCAGGTTAAAGCATGGTGTGAAACCTAAAAGCACAAGAAAGACTACATAATAAACATGAAAGACTAGTAGCATGTTTTTAGCTACAAAATTACTCACCAGATCCCCAGTACAACACCAGGTCTGACTGTGAGGTAGAAGTTGTCTACACCTTCCAGTCCTTTCTTACGTGGATTTTTGAAGTCGTATGCCCATGGGCAGTAAACTGTAAAAATAAGAAGAACATTAATTATATAGAATACATCAAAAAAATACAATTAGGTTCAGAGTGGAGGAATAGTCTCAACTAAGACAATCATTACTGAAAATAAGAGAGTTAGTGGAATTAAAGAATACCTAGAAGTGATTCTAATTATTATATTCAGGGAGGGACATTCATAACTTCACCTCAACTAAGGTGATGGTCACTGATGCATTAAGTAAAGACTTGGTTTAGGCAGCACTGCAAGGGTGTAACACATCAGTAGTTCACTGGTACAGCCTGCCACAGCTTGCAAAATGAGACAGTTCAAGTTTCTTGAAAATACAAAATACCAACATTCAGCTATGCTTCTAACCTCCTCTCTCCCCTGGATCATCAAGTTCCTCTTCAAACAAATTAAAACCCTATACTGTAAATGTATTTGCCAACTACAACTGCTCATGGCACTCAAACCGTACCTGAAGGTGACATGGTTGAAATAAAACAAATTCAGTTAGTGCCTACTGCCCTCCTCATCCTTAAATGTATAAAGAAAACTAGAGAATAGCTTAAATTTATCAGGAATCAACAGTCATCCTGCAAGTTATTCAATTAGTATATTTCAACACATAAATTACCCACATTAAAATTACCAGCAACTGCATTTAAGCTAACTAAACTAAAGATGTGTATATTCATGTTAATGAATATCTATGGACAACCTATTTTATTTTATAGATGCAATTATTGGAGGCACTTTTACACATGCTTCATTTTTTGTAGTTTATGATAAGTGAAGAAGACATTTCAGGCTTGACTTGGAATTATAAATAAAAGCTGCCTAGATGTTACACAAACAATTGATTATCTGAACACAATAAATTTCAGGCACTTAATTGAAACATGAAAATGCTCCTTCCCAAGTTACACAATTCATAAGCACTTAACCCTTTCACTCCAGATGGCCCACATATTTACTACATATGAACCACACATAAATACACTCCAGGGTCAAACTGTTAAAGCATATTACCAAAATTGAGGAAAATAAGGTGACGGGGGACAGCAGGGCATGTCTTGTAGAGAAGAGGCAGGAACAAGTACGTGAGGCTCAGCGTGACGCATGCACTCCACAACACCGTAGTCACAGACCTGTCAATAACCATCAAGTATCAATAAATAGCCAGCAAGCATTACTCAATACAACCAAACATCTATTCTCAATCCACACTTGACCAGTATTGACAAAAATCTATCTATTTACAATGATTGTTAATATATTGGCATTGATCATCAATGCATTGTTATGATGTCAATACATTAAAAAATAACATAGAATTGCACACTAGCTTTAATATACTACAAATTAGAAACTTTATATCATTTATGAGCTATAATTATACTAGATCAATGAACTATGTACAATTAAGACAGTACTAATTAAGCTCAACAATGATGAATGAATTCTTACTTATTTTATTTCATACATAATAAAATTTTTGGTATAATTTTCACCATGATTATAATTAAATGGATGACAAAAGTTAATTTACCTAAAACTTCTCCAACTAACTTTAGTAGTCTAAATTCTCCATGAAATGATTTATAATTATATGACTATCTTTTTTCCTTATAATATTGACTTGAGGCTATTATATCTTGCCTACTATCTTATCATTGACTTAACTTTATATTTTTTTTAAATTTAATCCACCAGAGCACTTCCTGAGAAAACTAAAAAAAATCATTATAAGTTATTCAATATTTAATATGGACTAATGCTTTTTTCTACCAATAAATGCAGTACAATAATTATACTATTAAAGGCTAAAAAAATTGACTAAAGTATATCATAAGAAGCATAATGACAATTCTGAATCCATTAATCATAGACATTACTTACATGCCTCCCATCCAAAGGCAGAACAAGAAAATTGTATAGGAAAGGCGCTTTATCATCTCAATAGAATGAAAATTTTCAGCAAAAAGAAGCCGTAAAAAAAACAACGTAGTGGTGAGTCAAAGCCCGTCGCGTAATCAAGTCTTATGACTGCAAGTGCGGAATGACAACAGACAACGAGTTACTATCCGGAACTGAGACAAATGTAAACATAATGCTAAAAAAAGAAGGACTCCATTGATCAATTCAACATCACGGAAACAACATGAATACCGAATATAAGGGAAATTACAGAATTCTTCATTAGAATTTACAAAATAAAACAGTATAGTAAGTAACACGCTTTCTACGATATATATAGGGTAAAGAGCAATATATCGAAACTCAATGCATTTTTAAAACGAAAAAATTTTATTGGGCATTTTGAAAAACATCTGAACTAGCTTATATGGAGAGTTAAATTTAAATTTCATATACTGAAGACACATTGATTTCAGATTTGACAGTTTCAGAACTACTTAATCACTTTTTTCTAATGATAACAATAATAATTTTGATTTGCAGATGACAAGGACAACGTTTGGAGAGATACAGTATATCCTTAAACAAGCAGGATGATATGCTTTCAGGTATCATTAAAATATGCAGCCAACTGCAGACTTGAGACTAAGTGACACTCAATTATCAAATAGATTAGAAAAAATATTATACTTTATCGAGTTAAAAAAAAGAAATTTCTAATGTATATAAATTAGCGAAAATTGTGTTAATTCGTACAGACTTTGATACAATTTTTATCAAATGAAAAGAATTAATTTTGATTTTCTCTTATCTTACTGTGTTACATACCCTATCTTAAATTATATAAAATTATATATGAAACAAGTGCAAGATTTATGTGCCATAGTCAATCAATGTATCGTATGTTTATAATACACGGTGTGCATTTACAAGACTCACTAAACTGGCGGCGACATTTGTTTCTTTATAAAACATTGATGTACGAAATGTAAATGGTCATTGGTCACACGTGTTAAGTGCTTTGCTTTGAAGCTTTAAGTAGCTTTGCGCAGAGGCAGTATCGTAACCAATGAGGATTCGTCCGAGGTGCGATTATTGCTAGTTGAAAGTTGAAACCAACGTGTTAAGTGGCACGTTGCTGATGATATTGTTGTGGTTAGTGAATCAGAGCAGGAATTGCAAATGATGTTGGAGATTGTGGATGGATATAGTAGAGATTTCAAGGTAAAATTTGGAGGAGATAAAAAGTAAAGTCACTGACAGAGATAGAGAGTGGAATATTGGAGAAGTTAAGATAGGCAGAAATAAGGAATATAAGTACCTGGGATGTATGTTGAGTGAAGATGGATGTGCAAGAGCAAAAGGTGAGAAAGTGGTAAAAGCTATGCAGTGGTGGGGAAGGCTAAGTAGTGTGGCCAAATATAGAGCAAATAAGTATGAATGTGTCAGAGGAATTTGGAAGTATGTTGCAGTACCTAGCATAATGTTTGGCATGAATGTTATGGCATGGAATGGAGGAGACCTTGAAAAGTTGGAGGTGCTGCAGAATAGGGTAGGGCGTTTGGCATTAGGTGCTCCGAAATGGACAGCTGCAGAAGCTCTTAGAGGGGACCTAGGGTGGAGTCTGTTTTCTGAAAGAATGGTAAAGGCTGTGTTGAATTATAAGGTGAGAATTGAGCGAATGGAGAATAAAAGGTGGGTTAAACAAATCTTTGAATGGAATCTGAGTGAAAGTCTTTGGGAGAAAATTTGCTGGGGACATGCAAGAAAACTGAAGATTCAGGAGACTGTTTGTGTTAGAATTGGAAGAACTATAGATGATTGGTTATTGAGAGGTCATGGAGGTAAAGGAATGATGTGGTATTGCAATAAGTGGAAGAAAGAAATTGAAAAACTAACAAAAGAGTATGGCCTGAACAAATGGAAGCATAGTATGAATGGGAAAACTACTTTAATATGGTATGCCAGTAAGAATGTACCAAGGTTTGAAATGTTTTATGATGGAAGTTTTGGTAGCCAGTTCCTGTTTGCTGTCAGATGTAAGGCATTAAGTGTGAATAGGCATATATGGAGGTGGAATGAGGGAATACAATGTTATGTCTGCAGTGTAACAGAGGAGTAGAGGAAACAGTTGAACATCTGGCCATGGAATGTAGTAAATATGAACATGAGTGAGAGAGCCTCATGGATGTGATCCATGAGCAGTGTGGAGAAAATAAGTGGAATGCAAGGTGTGCTGAAGAGGACTCTGGTATGAGATATCTTGTAGGGCTGGATGAGGAATGTAACATGACTGTTGTGGATGCAATGAAAGACTTCTTAGTGCATGCATGGAATAAATAACAGTGATGTTGAATAGTCAATCTCTTGCTATGTGACTACCTGCTAAGCATGTGGTGCTGTTTATAACAAGCAGGATCTTTCAGTGATGCCCTCACTTGGTTGGTTCATTTGCATGGAGTGACTCAGGGTGGCCCCAGAGGAATTGACCCTGGCTCACAGGAGAAAAAAGTCTGGGAAGCCATCCTGTTGTATGTGTGTGTGTGTTATTAGAGGGAATTAAATCCTGTTACAAAGGCCCCAGCCAAGTGCTGGCCCTCAAATCTAAATCTAAGTCTAAGGTCATAATGTCAGAAGAGTATGATTGTGGATTGTACAGTAGTGTACCAATGGTCCATCACAAGTGTTTTGATTTTAATTTTGTTAAATTGATGTTTGTTTTATGTCTGTTCTTTAAGATAAAGTATTGTGAGTGATATCAATTAATTTCTAAATTTATCTCAAAGCACGCGGTCAACTGGGTAGTTTTAGACTCCATTCTGGACATATCTACTATACAGAGGCTTTTTCAAAGTGCTAACTTAAAGTATCTGTCCCAATAAAATCCAAAAACTTGTGAAATGCTGGCTTATAACATGTTGAAAATTCCTAGTTTCAACCCTTTCGCTGTGGGACGGTATAGCCAGCGCGCGGCGCAGCCAGTAAGCTCACTCATGACGGGAGCTCGATAAGTGTAGCAGCGGTACACACACATATGCTTATGACTGATCTCCTCAGTCACCCGTCACTGGTGAGCGTTTTCAATGACTGAGGAGATCAGTCCCATGCAGCGAAAGGGTTAAAATTGTTCATTGGTCTCTAAACTTCACATCAGTTATCATCATCATGACAGGCTCCAAATTTTTAAACTTAGAGCCAACTGCAGTTAAGGCATTTGATATGGCTTTTAATTACCTCTGAAATAGGCATTCATAACAGGGTGGAATCAAAGAGTTTTTGCCTGTGTGTCAGGCTCATTTTTGATAACAATTCTGTTGTTAGATATATAAAAGATGAAAAAGGCTACATTTATTTATATATATCCCTACCTCTAATCTCTCCACCTTTTCTCCTCTTGTGTGTACTATAAATGTGAAGTTATGGCACTTAATCAATTTAATATCTCATTTAGTTTCAGTTGAAGTGATGTGAAGAATTTTTACATTGTAAGATATGTATAAAGCAGTAGTATCAAGCTAGATAAATGAAATTAATGACCAGTCAATAAATTGTTTTCATAAATATACCTCTACCCAATGGGAGATATCAATAACAACAATATTATTGATATAAATAATGTGTGTGATAACAAGTATTAGGTTTTAAGTTTTGATAGAAAAGTAATGGGAATAACTCTCCAGGTGAGGGTGAAGAAATAAATTAAACCTAATTTTGCAAAAAGAACTTTTCTTGCACTTGAAAGAACATCTTTTTTTTACATAGCATTTGTGTTTTCATATCAATGATATGAATACAGAAGTGTATTTGCACAAGACACACAATCTATGACTAGTCTGTAGGGCATGGTAGGTGTATCATAAAGGCTGTCTAGATTGGTATAATTAGTTGCCATGTTAAATCATTAATAATTTATAGTTTAAATACTGAAAACATTGTTTTTAGAAAAGTTAGAGTAAATGCATGTACCTTTCCAGGATCTAAGATTCTTTGGATATTTAGATAATGCAAGATTTCTCTGCAGAATGCCTTTTAAAAAAATTATAACTAAGTCATCTATGAGGTCAAGCTTTGCCTACACAGTTGTTTGGCCTAATTCTATCTGATGTCTTTATTTACTAACATTAAATTTTATTAACATAAAACTCAGTATAAATACATAGCTTTGTCAGTATACCTTCAGTTACTAACAATTTCTTGGTTTAATAAAAAATTTTTATATTCACAAATTATTTTGTTATTTAATCCTGCTTATTTGTTCTAATTACAGGCTACTGATACCATTTCTTTGACAAATTCATTGTTTTGAAAGACTTGCATTCAATTCATTCTAAATCATGGGTGATATTGAAGAAAGGACAATGTATGTTGGCAATCTTCATGATGATGCAACTGATGAATTGTTATATGAGCTATTTCTTCAGGTAAGTCATGTCTCAAGTGCATGAAGACTAATACTAAAAATATTACAATGTCTCACGTTCATAGCTGTCAGTCTTTTTTTGTTCTTTTTCTCACACTGAAGTTATTATTAGCTGTAGTTCAGTTCAGAGTTTTAATTTAGTTTGTTGACCAGGTTCTTAATATGCCAGTAACAATAGCTGCTCTCACTTCTGCTTCAATCCTAAGAACAAGGAAGTGTGCATAAAAAACATGATGTGTATGTAATAAAAATTCATATAATTCTCATTGCATTTTTAATATTTGTTAAACAGACAAAAAAGATGTTGAGAAATTTTTTAGTGCTGTAAAATGGTATTTAATTAACATTTAATTAAATTAGCATGTGCAATGTTGATCATCCTTTAACAAAATGTTGTACCTATTTTTACAATTTACCTTAATATTAATAATATCCTTGTATTCTAAACATTTCTCATCAAAGCAACGCATTAGTACTTTATTTTATCTTATTTGTGAGATTCCCTAGTAAATAACAATATTTTGTTGGGTCTGGATCAAGTTATCATGAATTCTTAGCTCAAGATCCTGATTAAGTATTTCTGTTGCACCAATCACAAAATATTTGTACCATAGTTAGGTAAGTCACTGAGTTTTTTTGATGTTGAAGGCAATGCCTTGACTTCATTTTATATACACCTAATATTTGCCTATGTGATTGTAGTGAAGAAACTGATGTAAAGCAGCAGGAATTATTGTCATGTGTTTGTAATTATTTTTGTTGTTTCAGGCAGGACCACTGCAGTCTATCAAGCGTGTGAAGGACAGGGAGACAGGTCGTCTAAAGAACTTTGCATTTGTGGTGTTTACACATGCGGCTTCTGTGCCATATGCTATCCATCTCACCAATGGCCTGAAGTTATGTGGTCGTCCTTTGAAGACTCAACAGAGAAACAACATTGACCTACCTCATTATCTGAGTGTTGGTGTACACACCATAGAGAGTGAGTCAGACCTTCAGCAAAAACGTAGTGTTAGCAATACCTCAAGGCTAGAAAATAACCCGCAAGGGCATGAGGGTGGCCATCGTAGGAATGATCGTCAAGATGGTAACCATTTTAAGCCAAGGCCACTGGATCCTAACCAAGTATGGAAGAACAATATTGATTACAATCAGCGGCAGCAAGTCAATCATTACGTGTCCAATGCAATGATGACAGTCAGCTCACCAAATACAAGGCCAGACACTAATCAGAGAAACAATGGAAGATCATCCTCAAATTCTTACAGTGGAGGGAGTCCTGCTCATTCTGCCAGTCACTACCATCAGATGAACAGCAACATTTTGAACCAAATGAGTGGCAGCAGCAGTGGTGATTTTAAAAACAGACTGGGGAACACTGTCTACTGCAGCACTCGTGACGAAAAGAGTAGATCTTACAGCAGTTACAACACAAACAGGAGCTACGATGGAAGCCACAGTCGTAGTGGACGATACAGTGACACTGGGATGTACAACAGGAGTAGGAGTAGTGCTGGGTATAGTCCTTACGACGTCAATATGAGAGCTTATGGTGGTAATGCTGATAGAAGAGGATCCTCTAGTGGTGGTGGATCTATTGGTCCTGAGAGCATGCAACATCGCCTTGGTGGTTCACATCAAGATGGACGTCACCGCAGCTATGATAACAGAGAATCTTCTTACAGACATCGTAGATAGAACCGCAAAGAATAATACTTGTCCATCAGTTTCTTTATACTTACTTGAACATTTCATGAAGTAAAAATTTTGTCTGATTTCCATTGGTAACATTCTCAGGTCTGATATTGCTTCTATAGCTACAAAGGCATCTGTGATTATTGGTACTATACTTTCCAATTTCAGAAATTTTTAATTTGAAGTAAGACATGCAACAAATTCCATTATTGCATCGGAAAGACTACAGGAATATTTGGTAAATTCTAGCTTTTTCCAGCATCATGAATACACTTCAAAATCAGGAATTTAATTTAGACTAAAAATCTTTTTGTGGACATACATGTGGATTTTACTCCTGTAATTGAAGTTGATTTGCTCTAAAGTAACATCTATTTAATTTACAGAGTTTCGTTTGTGCTGTGTATCATTGAAGTGACATTTATAATAGCAAGTGAGCAATAGCAGGGCACTTATTAGCATTTTTACAGGAGTGTGGGTATATAAAGAGCCAAAATACCGGACCTAGAAGCAGATGTTCCATGCATACTTGTCGATTCCTTCCTACTCATAATATTGAGGAGATAGATTTTACGAGCAACGTGTTCTTTACAGCCTCGTGATCGTAAGTTTCTTTTGAGTTGTGTTCGTTCAATTTATTTTGTATTTGTCAACCCTCGATAAGACGGACTACTAGGGGGGAAGGGTGGTCCAGATTAGCCGGATTAGCGGACACCTTAATAAGGCCTAAATACATAATACATTATACTGTATGCACTATAGTGCTGTATACTTTAACACGTTAAGTGCGAAGTGACCCACCGGTGGGTCACTCAGGTTAGGTTCTGTAATTTTTTCAAAGCTTTCTATTGACTGTGTGTACAAAGTAAAGATTTGCACCAACTAAGCACCCGCACTTAACGTGTTAAAACATTTAGCCTGTGGGGTAAAAGAAATTACAATATTAACTACTAAAAAGACCGAGGAGATATCCGGATTACCGAGGTCCGTCTTATCGAGGGTTAACTGTACATGGTACTTGATTTGGCTGGTGGGTGCTCTGTCAGTACACTCAATGAACAGTAAGATGCATTCTGCTCCTTCTCCATTTGTTCCTGTAGAAGGGGAGGCAAGCTTCAAGACGAGATAAATCTTGCACCCAACTGTCATTTCAATGCTACATCTCTGACTGTTTCTTGATTTGTTAAAGCCCATTAACTTCAATAAATACCTCAAAAATATTTGCTTCACATTTTTGGCAACTAAATTATTTCAGTAATGCAGGAGTTGAATGTTTATTAAAATCGGAGTGGTCATTTTTGATTCGTTTAATTTGATTTTGTTTATAATTTCTTTTTCACTCTTGGATACGAGTTCTTTAGTTACTGTCTGAAGCAGTGTTTCTCAAAGTTTTTTTTCGATCACCGCCTCCTTAGGACACTAATTGATTTTCCACCGCCCCCTAATGATTATATTACTGTATATTATACAGTAATATACGCCCCCATTCAAGGCGTACCCTCCTACTGCCCCCTTGCATTTCCTCAACGCCCCCAGGGGGGCAGTACGGACCACTTTGAGAAACACTGGTCTAAAGCAACATGTTTGGAGACCGCGTCTGCTGCAAGGAACGTACGATATTTCTTTCCCTGTGTGGAAGTTACAGAATATTGATAGCTGTACACGAGTTGGTTCAGATTATTTTTCGGGTATGCATGTGTTTTCCTTGGGACTTCGATTGTATTTATTGAATAATATCACGTTTGTAAAATGTCCCAAGACTTTTGATTGCCTTGCTGATCACAATGCTTTTCGTGCAAAATATGAATTGTATCTATTCTCGCCGTCTCTAACCAAGTATTTTGTTCTTGATATTCTTAATTGAGAACGTTCTGAATGTTGACCACTGTAGAAGCATTAGTTGAAGAAACTCTATTGTACATTTTTTCTAGCTAATTGAAAATGATGTGCCTCGATATCACTGACCACTTCTTAGAACGAGTTTGATCAATTCTGGAGCCTGTAATGCACTGGTTTTGGCACTCTTCAGTTTAGGTCCTCCTGAGTTATCATTACTGGTGGCTCACCTCTACCTTGCCTTCATAGAACAATCATTTCATCCATACGGGAGCACCTTACCAATATGTTTTATCCTTGTTGCTTGGTGCTCATGAGGCCAAGATGCCGCAATGCACCCGTTCTGCGTTTTGCTCTCATGCCAATACCACTATGTCTGAAGTAACGAGTAAAGATCATTTTTTAATTAGTAATTGTAATTTTTAGGCTTCACTTTGAAAGGGGATTGTAATCAAGTATTTCTTCAGAATTTGGCTCGTTGTTTTTACTTAGTACATAGTTACAACCTTAAAGGTAATAAATTAAAAGGGGAATGTCATCATGTGTGTCTTTAGAAGAGGGCTCTTTGCGACTTGCTTCTTTTTTTGTCTCTTTTTGACACTTTCCTGTTTTTGATAGTGGTCCTGTTTTCATACTGTAGGGGTAGTGCTGTGTCTATGGTAACTCACGTCGCTTTTGCCTCCTGCTGAAATTGTTTGTAATTCTAATACCATTTCTCGTAGGTCTCGTTATTTTTTTATGAAAGAACGTGATACAATAGAGGCGAGTGTGTCATGCCTGGGCAGTGTACAGAAGGGAGTGAGCTTTCACAACAAGGAACTTTTGTTGCCCATAGTGGATTAAATATAGGAGTCGTATGTGTTTTTTATAGTTATGCCGGTTCTCTCGCCCTTATTTCTTGGTCTCACGCTTATTTCTTGCTTCCGTCTTCTTATTTCTTGCCTTCTCGCGCTTATTTCTTGCCTTCTCGCGCTTATTTCTTTCCTTCTCGCGCTTATTTCTTGCCTTCTCGCGCTTATTTCTTGCCCTCTTGCGCTTATTTTTTTTCTCTCGTGCTTATTTCTTGTCCTCGAGCTTATTTCTTGCCCTCTTGCGCTTATTTTTTGTTCTCTCTCGCTTATTTTTTGCCCTCTTGCGCTTACCTTTTTACCTTTCGCGTTTATTTATTGCCCTCTCGCGTTTATTTGTTCTCTTGCTTTTATTTCCTGCCCTTCTTCTTTGCTCTTGTGCGCTTCTTCCTTGCTCTTGTGCGCTTCTTCCTTGCTCTTGTGCGCTTCTTCCTTGCTCTTGTGCGCTTCTTCCTTGCTCTTGTGCGCTTCTTCCTTGCTCTTGTGCGCTTCTTCCTTGTTCTCTTGCGCCGATTTTTTGCTGTCACTGTGGCAAGATTTCTTGCTCTGTCACGGCACAAACTCCAGCACTGCGATCATTTTTATATCATTGCGCTCTTGTTTAGCAGATAGTTACCGTCATTGTTGGATGTCCGTTTTAGTGACTTGTGCCATCTTGAATTGGTTCAGTACTTTCTTTTTCTGTTCTGGCTTGTCTCGGAATTATTGCTTTCAAGGTTAACTTTTTCGTCCGAGAAATGTTTAAATATTTTTCATTGAAGGTTTCTTATTTCTATCCAGTAGGATTTTTTTTTCATTCAAAAATAGTGCAATTCACTCTTCCGTTTATTTGTGCGCACCTGTAAAATTTTCCTTGTTTTGTTCAAATGCGTTGAATCATCTGTGTTAATGGTGGAGTGCAATAATTCTAAATGCATGTAAAAAAACAAACCAGCACGTACCTGTTATTGTAAGGCATTGGTTAGCGGCCTCATAATTACTGTACAAATTTCAGAATTCATCTGTAAGTGCAAGTGGCGCGACAAATTTAGCTGCTTAATACTAAATTAAGTAAGAAACTTTGTTTCACTAATCTTAAGTTGAAATTTATGCCTTCCAGCAATGCTGCGTTTCTCCTGGAAATGTCAACCAGAGATTGAATGATTTTATCCCTATGTTTAGAGGCGATATACTTGCCTCACACGAAACCATCTACTATTCTCTTTACTGAGAGCTGCCCTCGCACCACGTGCCATATAAAGAAACCTGTGACTACAATTAGAACTTACACTGAAGCGGCAATCTATTATGACGTTATAGGTTCGAGGAATTTTTAAAGTTTGCAGAGGAATTTCAGCAGTAATATGTAACATGGCAATCATGGGTAAACTTTACGATGCTCTGCTGTGTTAATTCAGTAGTTCTTGTTAGGATAGCAGTTTGGTTTAGTAGGGGTTTTCGACCTGTCGAATTAGCGTGCTTTATTCTCGGTAAACCCAGTGGCAGAAAGCAGTTTCTATCAGTTCGTTAATCAACAGTAAATTAATATCACTAACTCCATTTCAAGTATTATGAATGCCAAATTTTTCGGTTTTACTTTTGGAGTTATAAAAAAATTGGATGACTTTTTGAGAACGGATATCTTTAGTAATCAAGACTAGGCTCATTTATAGAAGACCTTGCGCAGCATGTGCGTTGCTAACCTTTTCTCTAAGACATTCAGAGTACAAAAATTATCAGTTTTGTATCTAGCAAAGTTCTTATAGTGAGAATAAAAAGTCTACGGTTTTAAATATAAATTACTAGTAGCTACATTCTTTCCTTTTTCCTGTACACTTGTTCTCTCAACTGAATCTGCAAAACAATTTGTTATGTACAAGCAAGTGGGAAATAGTTAAACTCATAAATTTCCAATATGACGTAATACGTATTACGTCCAATAATTTGACGTAATTTTTCCGTATCCAAGTTAATTAAATCCCAAATATTTGGTCCTGTCCAATAATTTGACGCAATCTGTCCGTATCTAATCAAACAAACCAGAATATTAAGTGGGAATTTTTCGCATTAGGATTTGAATTACGCATTCAGTCGAAATGTCATACCCTTTGGCAGCACTTCCGAATAACATTTAATTCAGCGCTCTGCTGCTACTGGAGTTCAGGGCATCGTGTTTTTATCTCCTCTTGGTGTAGAAAGGTATTTCAGAATTGAATTTTATGCTGCCATTTACGAAAAGTACTCCTTGGCTAAATTTTATACTAACCTGTTGTCCATGAAGCTTTTTTTCAAATCCTGGAAGTCCAAAGATTAAAATAATAAGATTTATTGGCTGAAACTTCATTTTAATGAAGGTTTTTGTGATTTAGAGCTTAACCTGCTATTGTTAAAAATAAACTAGCGTATTTCAAAGATTAGCGTGTTTCAAATTTTAGTATATTTTGAAGCCACGTAGAAACAACTCTGTAAATTCAAAATTAATGGAGAATCTGAATCCAGTCACACAAATGAATCCTACGAACGTTTCAGTTTGCAAGCTCTGATCAAAATCAGGCTTAAAATATTGCGTGCTGTGAAATTATTTCATTTGGAAGTTCATTCATTATTTGGAATATCGCAAAGACATTCTCTCTTGAAACTTATACCCACAAGAGAACGAACATAAAATTACTAGCTCTGAAAATTACGATCGTGCTCCTAATAGTAGATTTTGTTCAAAACAATTTTGTTATCATGACCATTATTGAACTATTTTGTTGCACCACAGTTCTCTTCTGTTCGCCCAACCACCAGATTTTTCTGTAGAGAAAATGAATAAACTTAAAGGGGAATAAACTGAAGACTTTGTTAACTATTCTCGAGCAGCTTACTATAGAAATTACCTCCGAAGAATTTCTCGAGCGTCGTTCAATTTTATAGGTATGCTGTGACGTTCTGCGTCCGTTATTTCCCAGTCATCCTAAACCTAATCAAAGTTTCCAGAAAGTCTAAGTGCATTTCAATTATACATTTTATTTCATAATGGTCGGTCTACCTACAAGCTCCAGCCACTGGGTCGGTCAACATTCGATCAAACAATGAACACGTCAGTCACGTAACTTAAGTAAAAGTTAACAAAATATGAATCTAAGAAACTAGTGAGAAGTGGCAAAAAATCATCACTCTTCGGATAGGAAACGTACGTGATAGTTTTGTGCAAGCAGCCAAGAGACTTGCAATTGGCGTGCAGGAAACTTGTGAATTCTGCTGTAGCGAACCTACACGTTCAAATGTGTTATTATTGCAGGTAAACATCAACTAACTTGGGTTACAACAATTAAAGTAAAACAATAGCTTCAACGACTAACAACAGCTCTTACCTCTCATTAGAGTCCATTTAGATGATCCAAACACCGACCTCATAACAATTCAACCGCTGCATCGCCGGAGGATACCGTCACGAACACCTACACCAAAACAAAATAAAACCGTTATCATCCACAACAAAATGAACCTTCAGTGCCACTGACCATGCGTCCACCCAACTCGACCACTGCATAGAGAGTAACAGCAGGAGTCCCAAGTCAGCGACCAAGAAAAGAAAGAAAAAATCGTTATTCCAATGAAGATAAGGAGCATGATGGTTTTTCACTCTAACTGAAATGCTCTACAATCACTAAAATAAAAATTGCTTATAGATGTGGGCCACAATGATTGATCACGCAGTTCAAAATTGTTAAACGATTATCCAGGGAAAATCTGCTATGCATAGTTATTTCTATACATTCCTGATTTGTAGATTTTTCTTAGTTCCCATCCAAAAACCAATTTATTTTCTAGTTAGAAATTTGAGACACGTGACAATTTGGTATTAGTTTTTGGGGTATTCGAAAAGTTATTGAACCATTTCATTTTTTGAACAATATGAAACAAATGGCGTAAAAAAGGTACCTTCTTTAACCAGAAATTCTTATTCATGGAATATTCATGTGTCTCAGGCATCAGTAGTTACAAGAAACAGAAATAATTTCAGGTCTTAGGTGATATATTTCTCTATCACGTAGCGAAATTCATTGTTCGCAAGGCTGGCAAAAATAATTGCTCAATTGCACGACTCGTGTGAACTGAAAGCTTTGCTGCTAACCGCTGCAACTGATGGATTCGATCTTCTTCCAGACCTAATGAAAATTATGTACTTGAACTTTGCCGATTAATTTTAGGAAATTGTTCATATAAGGTTAAAATTTCTCTATTCAAGAGAACTTTTTGGCGCTTTGTTAAATATGAATTAGTGATTAGTTCAAACGCCTCTTTCATCAAAAATGTTGAAAAATGAACACGAGAACAGTTCAACACATTCATTGCGGTATGACCAACCGGTGGGTCACTCATGTTCGGTTCTGTAATTTTTTCAAAGCTTTCTAGTGACTACGTACAAAGTAAAGATTTGCACCGGCTAGGCAACTGCAATGAATGTGTTAAAAGATTTTCGACCAGAGGTACAGGTTAAAATAAAACCATTCAAGGGTCCTGTGGTTATCCAACATCCAACAATACGAACGTTTTAGTTGAACGTTCAATAGGAATTGAAGAAATTTTTGATTTGAAATCGGTGGTATTTTAATGAACAGAGCACAATGTAAAAAGTTAAATACATACTGAAGGAAGAAGAATACAAAGTTGGTTTAATGTAAATTATATTTATACACTCTGATAATTACAAAATATATATAATTGAATGGTGCCAGTAGAGCGTCAAATTCTTTTCAAAAATTGTAGTCAACAATAAAAAACGAAAACAACTGAATAAACGTGCAGTGAAGTGGACAGTGAGGGTTCAAAAGTACAAAAATATGCAACAAAAATAAATTTTCCTGCACTTCATGCATACATTTTATATTCGAATACCACGCTTTATTTCATTCGCGCATTTCTTATTTCGCCAGATTTTTTGTAATTTTCCAATATTTTTTACGCTGATGAACATTTTTTCCTTAGATAAACAAAGATACACATAGAAATCCTTTTGATGTTAGCGATGGATTTATTCTCATTAGACAAAACTGAAAAATGATAGTATGCAAAGTAGATTAATAATGAATCTGGATTTTCATACCCTTTGAAACACGTTTTTTGGGCATACGAGTACATGTGTATACAGAGCTACTGTCTTCCATTGCCAATCTTGGAAAACAAATGCAAGTACACCGAGTACATTTACTCGTACAATAAACTAAACGCACGTTCAAAAGAACTGGATTGTCATAAACAACAGGTTAACTACACAATACATTCAATTACAACACTTATTCTTCGCTTCAAATAAATTATTTGGAAGCAGCATTACTTACTTTGTTTCCCTGTATTGCGATACCATCATAATTGTTATTACCAAACATAAACAATTATTCGTTCGGGAGAAAAACAGGTCAATAAATGGAAAAAACTCTCCATTGTCTTCAGAGTTAGAAAAATGTACGTAATAATTTAATGCATTTAACAATAAGGGAAATAAATTTTCTAAGTTCTTTATGAATCTTTCGTAACTGTAACAGAAACTGACTTTCTTACAATGTTCTCACTTAACATTCCATAGCATATTTCTAAGCTTATTATCACAATATATAAATTTCTAGGCTTAAGTATTCGATATGATAAAATTATGATTTGCATTTTGAAAACGAATTACACAACACAAGTATGAGTTTCTGTGTAGGATAGCTCATAGAAATGTCCTGTATTATTTTCTTTGTTAAAGTATACGTAAGTTACGTTTCGTATTCAAAATCTTAATCCAGCTTTTTATTCCAGGCCCCGTACTAATTTTTAATTAAAGTTAGAAAATCACTCCACCTTCATCAACACAATTCATCTCGAGAAATATGAGCCCATGAAAAATAATATTTGAAGAAAGTAATAATAGTTCATTGATCCACACGCAGTTATATCTAATTCTGCATATATTCCCACATTGCAATCCCTGAACGCTTTCTGAGGAGCTTTAATAGTACAAAAATCTTTGTTTTAAGTCTTTATCTACTGACAGTAGCTGTGAGATCCTCTACCAAAACTTGTGTTCACAACAAGCAAAGATCACTAAGTGAGCTGTGAACACGACTGGAGCGAATGGTACCAAATTGGTGTTCACAGAACGCAAAGTTAACTTTGGTGCTGTGAACACGACAGTACCGAGAACTCGTCAATAGGCCAAGGATTATAAACATTTTAAAGCTATTCAGGCATTATTTCCGAGACACTGAGACAAGGCACGGTAATCCTCTAATTATCTAACTCGAGAGAGCGGCGATCAAGCATATTCGTTGCATGTCTTGGTCTTGGTTTATTGCTCTCAGTTTCTATCAAAACTTTAACCCTTTCGGTACCATGATGCGAACATCAAAACCTTTTCAACATATTTAACATCAAATTTTAAAAAAGATGCATTGTGATGTTTTACGGTCACTGCATTGTCCTGATCAAACTGTAGCTTGCACTGCCCTACCAGCGTTTGCACAGACACACGTGTTGCTCTGAATCTTAATAGGCGAAAAATGACTGCGGCTACCAGAGATGCCGTCAGTACCGAAAGGGTTAAAACATGAGAAAACGTAGACGTAGAAAAACGACGGGTGCTGCAACGGAGAGCAGAGTATCTAGGATTCATGACATGATCATTTGGTACAACGCCTACATTAATAATACTTAGAGTGAAGTTATGTTTCGAATAATTAAATTTATTATTTTCTATGTTTAAGTTTAGGGAGATGGAGTATTAATACCAACCTACTCATCATACTGATAACGTAAACGATAA
This sequence comes from Trinorchestia longiramus, assembly GCA_006783055.1. Taxonomy (NCBI): domain Eukaryota; kingdom Metazoa; phylum Arthropoda; class Malacostraca; order Amphipoda; family Talitridae; genus Trinorchestia; species Trinorchestia longiramus. The sequence continues at coordinate 56,542 of VCRD01002860.1, forward strand.
TAATTGTATGCTGATGAGCATGAGCGGGTGAGGGGAATGTTTTTTTATGTCAAAAATGAAAACAGAGGTTAATAAACAGGGCAAGTTCTGTCATTATTGCATTGTTCAGGCGAGACACAATGACGTTGAAAAATCTTCTACAGGCGTTGGTAAAATAAGTTTTTCTTACCTTCTTTCTGTACGACCAAACAAGAAGCTTGTGACACGAGGCATGGAGCACAAAGATGATTTATAGCATGATTCTTTGTTGATGAAAAGTCGTTTATATCCGGGGACGATTTGAAAGAAAAAACAAGCAGTAACATATGAATGAAAGAAATAGAAACGAGATATCAACATAACGATGCAGGCATTGATATTTCTAGATTGTAATAAATCCTGGCATTTGTTTGAACATTACATCTGTCTTCAATACGAACAATAAGAATCCTCTACAGAAAACATCTAAGGGTACATTTCACAGGTGCGTAAATTGCCGCAATAAACAACATATGATATGGTCATGATGAATAAGAAACACTAGTGTGTGTCAGATCAGAACCGTGTCACAGTTTCTAACGCAGTTACGGAATTAAAGATCTTCTTGGAATTTTGAGACAGGGGAGATGTTAATTGGTTATCTAGCAGACACTTCCCAAAGAAAATCATACGGAAAATATTCAAATACGTTTATATATAGGGTTGTCAAGATGCTCAAATTGTTCTGAGGAGAACTACCAGTTACTGTAGAATAGTCCAGGCATGGAGCATAACAGATCATTTATCAGTTATTGTAGGACTGTTTTGATATGGAGCATAACAGAGAATTTATCAGTTATTGTAGGACTATTTCGATATGGAGCATAACAGAGAAGTTATCAGTTATTGTAGGACAGGCCGGGATTGTCGATGCCAATCTTGGTTTGTTCTCCAGCGCTGCGGGCAGCTACCAGTTGTTCTCTGGCCTCCAGACTTCCTGGACTCCAGCTGAGGGCTGGTCCCATCAGTCGGCTCAGTTGCTGCAGGAAGATCAAGCAGTAATGTAGGTACAGTAGTACAATATGTACTGTTGTACAGTAATACAGCAGTAATGTAGGTACAGTTGTACAATATGTACTGTTGTACAGTAATACACCAGTAGAGTAAGTACAGTAGTACAACAGTGGTGTAGGTACAGTAGTACAACAGTGGTGTAGGTACAGTAGTACAACAGTGGTGTAGGTACAGTAGTACAACAGTGGTGTAGGTACAGTAGTACAACAGTGGTGTAGGTACAGTAGTACAACAGTGGTGTAGGTACAGTAGTACAACAGTGGTGTAGGTACAGTAGTACAAGAATAGCGCAAATATGTGTAGTGCAAAAATTATATTTTCCGAGAGAAGGTAAGACGATTAAGAAACTTTGAAAATAATCAGTTGAAGTTTTTGTGTCAGAATGGGTAGTTTGTATCAGATACTTCTACGTTGTGTAGGGAAATACACACACATACAATGTGCGTTATTTTACTGCTCAGAGGCAGGCAGAACAAAATAATGAGAAGCTGTCACTTGAAACAATGATGCGTATTTGAAAAGAATTGAAGTTCGTCAGTTATAAAAATTGATATTTTCAAAAATACATTTCGCTGTTAACCGCAGACGAATTTATTTGTGATTTACAAAATTGTGTAAGCACTAATTTCTTAAAACAGTTTTGCACAAATGAAAACAACAATAATGAAACAACGAAAATTAGATTATGAGTATTAGGCCGTAAAAAAAGCATGGATTATGCAGATGACAAACACATAATAGCTGAAAGTTTTAATCGCAGTTAGGCGTAATGCAAAAGATAATTATAACTATAGTGAAGATCTTAGTCATGATACACTCAATTTCTCTCACCTTAGTGACGAGTCGTTTGAAGAATATAATAACAAACACTATAGGGATCCAGCCGATGGATACAGCAGTGAAAATCCATCTGAGAAGAGTGGCCCAAGCTGGATCAGAATCCAGGGCTGTTGCTGGATCATTCCATGTCACCGCTGAAAACACTATCATTACCTGGATAAAAGTTAAATAGTCTCAAAAACAGTTAAAAGTTCCACAATTAAACTGCGGTGAACAAATCAATAAGTCAAAATAGTAAAACTTAAGGAATAAAAAGTAGAGAGGGAATGTTCTGTAAAGGTTTTGTTCTGATCAGAGGCATTAGGTTTTGACCTTTGATTTCATTTTATGAGACGAATCAACAGAAAATATTTTTAAAAATTTAATTTTATTTGAAAGTCACGTGCTACTTTGACGAAGAATGATACTTTAATATCCATTTTTGCTGGAGAATTTAGTTCTGATTTTAATGATGATTTTAATGTCTTCTTAAGATGTGTTGAACATGTAGTAAGAAATTTCAATGAACTTTCCTCGTGATCATACAGCACGAAAAAATTTTAAAAAGTATGTTTTATAAGGCTTTGATAAATTATACAAAAAAACAGAATACGTTAAAAGGTCTCAGCACATATTCAAAAACTACATTTCTAAATAAAAACCTACTCCATTTCAGAAAGGTTCTGTAGTGGGCAAACACAAATTCAGATACATATTTAATAAAAATCTAACGTAATGTTGAATTTTGAAGATCTTATTTACAAGTAGGCACACTACGAGAGAAGAAAAACATTATTCTGGAAACAGAAATGCATTGCAGAAAACCCAACACTCTCCGGAACACGGAATATAGACCAGAGTTTCACAAAGTGGTCCGTACCGCTCCCCTGGGGGCGTTGAGGAAATGCAAGGGGGCGGTAGGAGGGTACGCCTTGAATGGGGGGCGTATATTACTGTATAAAATACAGTAATATAATAATTAGGGGGCGGTGGAAAATCAAACAGTTTCCTAAGGTCCTTTCAATCCTTTCAATCTAGGACTCAGGGGTCACCAAACTACGGCCCGCGGGCCGAATCCGGCCCGCGACGTCAGTTCACCAGGCCCGTCGACGTTGAACTGACGTCTTTTTTTTAACTTAGTTTTTCGTCTTTTTTCCCAGAGCTTTCGTTCTGGCTTGCAAGTATTGAACAGAATGATTATGCGGCCCGCGCTCGTCATTCTTTCAGTTATCCAGCCCACTGTGAAAAAAGTTTGGTGACCCCTGAATTATTCTAGGTGATTGAAAATCTTTAAGAAACACGGAATAAAGACGGTCGCAAGAACGATAGCTGCAGATGGAAAAACAATTTCTGGGATATAGAATGTCACACTAACGAGAAAGATAGGTAGAAAATAAAAGGTTCAGCACATTTTTTCGGAAGCTAGAATTCAGACACTAACGATAACAATAGTAGACCATCGGAAGGTTCAACATACTTTCCAGAACGGATTCAGATACGATGACGAACAGGAATGCCTAGCACACTTTTCACCATTTCTATAACCTGAATTTACAGACGATAACAATAGTAGGAAACAGGAAGGCCCAACATACTTCTTACAATTTTTAGAGCTTGAATTTAGATACTCACAATAACAATAGTAGGAGACAGGAATGCCCAGCACACTTTCCAGAACATGGAGGGGGTGTAGCCGAGCATGAAGGCGAGGTCTTCCGAGAGCCTCCTGACACCATAGAGCCAACTGAGCGTGAGCAGCTCACACGCTGCCACTACCAGCACGCTCAGGCCCACACCGTAGCGACTCAGCATATCTAGGAGGAAGTAACCTCTTTCCTGTGGAGGCAAGAAAATGAGGAGTTTTTAGGTAGTAGAAGGAAGAAAACGAGGAGTTTTTAGGTAGTAGAAGGAAGAAAACGAGGAGTTTTTAGGTAGTAGGAGGAAGAAAACGAGGAGTTTTTAGGTAGTAGGAGGAGGAAGAAAACGAGGAGTTTTCAGATAGTAGGAGGAAGTAACATCTTTCCTGAGGAGGTATGAAAACGAAGAGTTTCCCGATAGTATAACTAGCATAAAGAACACCATGCACTCCAGTATCTCAATAAACTTGTATTTTTAATAATTTTTAGCTTAGTTCGAAGCTTTCAACTCCTCGCACTCTATTTCAGGTTCCAAGTATGTCATCAAAATAAGTTACGTGCACTCTGCTACGAGTAGAAGTCAATGGAATTGATTTTTTCCGTTGATTTTATCATGGACTTATTTCTCAAAAACTAACCAGAGAGAATTTCAGTCGTTTGATATGAAGCATTTATCATCAAATGTCCAAACCTTACTCCAGGGATAACTCGAATAAAAATCTATCTTTTTCGATGTCCTTGGAGTTCTACAGTAGAAAATTACTACTCTTGATACTACCTCAAACGAAGAGTCACCTCAGCACAGAGGGAGTCCGTTGTCATGAACCAATACGAATCTAATCCATGAGTCACTTTAAGTAAAAATATTATTCATCTGATATCCTTGAAGTCCTACAGTAAAAAACTGCTATCTCTGACACTACTTCAGATGAAGAGTCACCTCAGCACACAGCGGTAGTCCGAGTAGGAAGCAACTGCAGCAAATTACTCCTGCTACCAACATGGCGGATGACCTCAGGCGTGGGAGAGTGTCTAGGATTCCTCCTACCACCGTGTGCACGTGACCCACCTGTGAGACACGTTCATGTACGTCATGGGCAAGAATACAGGGTGTCTCAAAAAAAATGTACTCACCCTTTAACCGTTGCTAACATGCTGTCTTCTTTGTGTTGCAGGTGTGAGGTTCGAACCTTTGCAAACATGATTCTTTAATTACATTTAATCATGTTCGCAAAGGTTCGAACCTCACACCTGCAACACAAAGAAGACAGCATGTTAGCAACGGTTAAAGGGTGAGTACATTTTTTTGAGACACCCTGTATTTATGCTTGGAATTAAGCATAATGAATGTTAACACAATGACATTCCTTAACCGCCACGACGTGACGGATAATTCAAGCACGCACGTGGGCGACCTGTAGCTCGATATCAGATTGAAAAGACTTTACATTTGTAGGTATATATTACATAGATGTGTACAATGCATCATATGCATTTACATTACACTGATAGCAAATTATTATGTACTGTGAATTTGATGACATTGATCAGTGTGACAAGACACATTCGCTCATCAAAGGTGTTCTCACCAGAGACCCGATACCGAGGGTGGCGAGGGCGATGTAGAAGATGACCGCCCAGAGATGAGGTATCTGCATGGCCCCTCCTATGGCACTTGGATACACCACCAGCGCCACAGACTGACCTGTAGGAGAGGATGAGTTAAGTCATTTGGCTCAAGATTCAAAGTTTGTAGCTGATGAGTGTTTGGTGGCTAGCGATCAGGACAACGAGTTCTCTAACGATTATAGTTTTGTAGCGAAAATATCTACTGTTAGGAAAGCGGGAATGGGTCTATGTCAGAAACTACTCTAGGTCTTATAAGTACTCTTCAACAACAATATCCGAAGGTGCCAACGTTTTTTAACTGTTCAGAATTAATATAAATCTTTCGACTTTTTTGGGGATACCTTTGAATGTTGAGACTGCGTTTGGATAAACCGCCTGGAATAAGTGAAAGAGTTCTCACACCGGAGTGCATGAACACTTAAGGAGGGCGTGAGTGTATGCCAAGGTAATAACGAAGCATTTCATGCTAGAGTAGTGGTGAGAGTTACAGCAGCCTCTGGCCTAGTATTATAGCACAATTACAGTTTATACAGCGTATGAAAACATCAGAGGAATGTATGATATATGTACTAGACGTAACTGGAGGATATACACCCGATCTACAAATATATCTATCCTAAACACAATACATTTTGTGATATTACCACTGTTATATGTTACCGAAATAATAACACATATTGACATCTTGCAGTGAAGTAAAGATTTTACGATTGATTAAAATTTAAACATTTACATTATTAATAACATACTGTATCATTAACATAATTGCTCACATCTTATTATGGTAACACCTTACAAGAAACAATATACTAAGAAAAAGTAATTAACATTAGCAGACATCATAATAACTAGCGTTTTTATTTTGTTACACTATTAAGAGAGATGAACTACAGTAATAAAAAAACAGTAATTAAGAAACAACAGATTCTATCATAATTATTGTCGTTTTCATAACAGTGCTACGTTATTAAAAGTTAGAAAATAAAGAAGTACTGTAGTTAACAGTTATCGGATAATACAATTAGTATTTCCGTTTTTAATAAAGTACTACTTTACTAGAAGACTTCGGTATGGGACTTGGGTATCACGGCATGGGACTTGGGTACCACGGCATGGGAATTTGCCATCAACCCAAGAATACACCAAGCAAAGCAACTCGTTTCTCTTACTTTATTCTAGTCTAGAGGCCAACAAGTTAGGAAGCAATAATTATCAACAAAGCGACTGCTGGCAGCGCCTCTAACCCATGTCGGGGAGCTGGGCGATGTCAGTGATGCCCAATTCGTACGCCATGGCCCCCAGCACACTGAATACAGCCACACTCGCCACGATGGACACTGCGAAGTCGCACAGGCAGATCACCACAGCGTCGATATGCACCTGAAGAAGTGGGTGTTATTAGAGGTGGAGTTTCAAGCTGTATTTATGTGTGCGAGTGATGGAAGGTTCGAATTTTTGTAAGCATGACGGTGTTAAATGATCACGGCATGAGTAAGTGAAGGAAGGTTAGAATTTCTAGAAGCGTCAAGGCATAAATGATGACGTCACCAGTAACTGACTGAAGGTTCGAATAATGAAATTAGGTGTTAAGAGCCAAAGATTTGTTACATAATTATAATTGGTCAAATGAAACAAATTTAGTTTCCTGAAACCCAAACTAACCTTATTCCTGAAAGAGTTGTAGGACCCGTACATGATGACTCCTCCATAGGCTACGGACAGGGAGAACAGGACCTGCTCGAGTGCTCTTGCCCACACATCCAAGTTGGTGAGCTCACTCCAGCGGGGGGTGAACAGGTACAGCAAGCCCTGGGGACAAGAAAATTTTTATAACAACTGACGTAAATAATACTTGTTGCAATTTATGTTATGGGATGTGTTGTAGGAGGTGGAGGCCACATTGAAAATTTTGTGAACATGACTACAATCATCAAAGTTATTCGTATTACATATAATCAAGAAAGTATGAGTAAATGTACTGACGTGGAACTGAAAAAACACGAATTTGTGTTTAAAATGAGTTATTTTCGACTTATCTTATTTTTGCAATCGTGCAACAAGAAAAATTGTTGCCTTCAGTATTGTGGTTCTATATCTCCCTCTTGGTAAGCGATCGTTATGAGTAACCTATTGATCATGAGGAAGAAGATGATTACTCCACTCACCAGGTCAGCACCCTCTCATGAGTAAGCCATTGATCATGAGGACAAAGATGATTACTCCACTCACCAGGTCAGCACCTCTCATGAGTAAGCCATTGATCATGAGGAAGATGATTACTCCACTCACCAGGTCAGCACCTCTCATGAGTAAGCCATTGATCATGAGGAAGAAGATGATTACTCCACTCACCAGGTCAGCACCTCTCATGAGTAAGCCATTGATCATGAGGACAAAGATGGCGACAGTGGGGATGACAGCCAGGGCGTATGCCGCTTTTCCAGTACTTCGGACACCCCTAGACAGCACCAAGAACACCAGCGTCCAGGCAAGCAAGAGACACAGAGTCAAGTCCCAACGAATGGTACCTATGTATTCCGAGGGAGCTTTAAATACGGGCTGGTGTAGTACCTGGTACCTGCAACAGAGTGAAATGATGTGGAATCCTCGAACTAAGTAGGTAAACAAGTATCACATAAAAAATACAGGTCGTTTGAGATACTAGAGCATGTGATGCTATTAATGTTGTTAATACCAGCTGAAAACAATAAAAATATAAATAATTTGAAATTTTCTGTAAAATGAGTTAAGAAAATGAGACGAAAAATTTGATGATGGTTGAATATTTGTAAAGGTTGATGAATTTGAAAGTTGTCTGAAAGTTGTTACGGTGGACCGTCGGTTGTTATAAAGAACTTCTTGAATTCACATTTTACAATCATCAATCGTTTCTGGAAAAACAATTTTTCCCCCGTATTTGCTCTGAAGAATAGAAGCCTTAAAGGAAATACTGCAGAGCGGCAGACCGTCGTTTATTATAAAGAACTTCTTGAATTCGCATTTTACGATCATGAATCGTTTCTGGAATTTTTCCCTCGTATTTGCTCTAAAGCAGGGGTCACCAAACTTTTTTCACAGTGGGCCGGATAACTGAAAGAATGACGAGCGCGGGCCGCATAATCATTCTGTTCAATACTTGCAAGCCAGAACGAAAGCCTGGTGAACGAACAAGCCTGGAACTGAACTGACGTCGCGGGCCGGATTCGGCCCGCGGGCCGTAGTTTGGTGACCCCTGCTCTAAAGAATAGAAGCCTTACAAGAAATACTGCTGAGCGGCGGACTGCCGGAATTCAGAGGTGGGCACGGCGGCCGCAGCAATGATGGTTGTGTTGCCTAGAAGCACAGAGCGTTCTGAACCCATCTCATAGCAGTGCTTTGTGCTCCACGAGTGACCGCAGCTCGACCACGGCAGCTGCAACAGATGTAAGAAACAAAATATTGTGGTTGATTAGTGTTCATGAAGGTAATTAAAAGATTAGGAAGTCTCATGGCGATTGAGGAGAGTCACCGAAAGTGGATGATTAATACATATAGCAAGTGTTGAAGATATTCGTGAAAACATTTGTACGTGATAGATTCGGGAGATGCCACAGAACAATTTTTTCGCTTCAATTATTCTTTTTTATATTCACTAATGCTAATGTCACTATGAGTCTACTGATACGTTAAGCTACATCCTACCCTGAGGAACCTACAACATATGTGGGTAGATTCGTTTACTAGGGCATTTAGAACCAAGATAGCCTGTGTGTTTACATGTCCGGTATACAAGAGTAAGTGACTAAACGAGTACCTACATCTTACAGATAAATAAATGGAGTCCAAGTATTTGAATGATCATTCAACTACATATCAAACATATAGTTGAACACACACTTCGTACTCACAGGATGTCCGATGTAGGCCAGAGAGGCGAACAGGTAGTGGAGACAGAATGCAACCATTTGATTGGCGTACACCGCCGTCAGCAGCGACAGCACCGACATAGCCAGTCCGATACCTTCCAGTTAAAGAAATAGTTGCATATAAAAATTAACGATGTTGACATTACCTGTCCGATAACTGCCAGTTAACACGTTGCCTCCGATTGCCTGACCGGTGTAAATCTTCACTTTATACGTATAGTCACCAGAAGGATCTGAAAAAATTACAGAACCTAACCTAAGTGGTCCACATACGTACCACTTCGGAGTCAACGTGTTAAAGAAATAGTTGCATATAAAAATTGACGATGCAGATAATGTCAGTATGATATCTACCAATTAATTAAAATATCTACCAATTCAAAATTATCACCAGCTTGGTCGACAATCACCAGCTTGGTCGACTGGTGAGCGAATCTACTTGCGAGCGGAAAAACCCGGGTTCGAATCCCGCTGCCGACATGGTTGACGCGGCTAGAAATACGGCATGGGACTTGGGTAAACAACCGAATAATTATCGAAGTAATTATCCGACCCAAGAATGGGCCCGAAGATTCGTTCCTATAGCCTCATTCTATTCTATTCTAAAGAAATATTATAGGTACATATAAGAATTGACAATGTTGACATTATCAGTCTAATACCTTACATGGAAAGAAATATTTACGAGTAAACTTAATTTATGAACAGTTCAGTGTTCGAAAAAATTGAGAAAAAATTGAGTGTTTTATAGTGATCCAGCGCTTTTGGTATCCACAATACAATGCTTGTAATAATGCATGCATGCCCGTTCAGTTCACAGATACAAAAAGAGAGAGATGGAGATACATAGCCGATTATAAATGTAGACTAGTGTGCCCGTGCCATCAAAAATGATGGCAAATACTGTTGGAAAGATATTAAACAAATTTACATATAAGAACGAAATGCAATATATTTAGTTTTATATATATTTACAAAGGACAAACGTTTTAATTGAGTATTTCTTTAATGACAACATTCTTAGTGAAAAACAAATCATTTACAATATTTCCTTGAACATCAGTTTTTTTAATTGCTATTTTTATGTTATTCCTATTTCTTATTGGATTAAGAGCTACATACAGTTGTCCATGAGAGAAAACAGGTGATGGCAAGTATACTCCAACATTTGAAAAGGCCTGTTTTTGAGACTTATTAATCATCATTGCAAATGCTGGAATTAAAGGAACTGTCTACGGCAAAAGTTGAATGGGAGATTTGTATCACTCGGTATCAAATTTATTCGTGGTATGAAGTCATGTCTTCCTTTCTTGCTTCCAGTTAATATTTTTCCGTGTACGAACAGTTCATTTAAAGAAACGATGATTAGCCTTGTTCCGTTAAGCAAGCCTTGCTTTGGGTTAAGGTTACGTAAAAACATTACAATTGCACCACGTTTCAGTTTTAGGTTATGAAGTGGCATGCCTGACAGATTCAGGGAATTAAGAAATTCAGGCGGGTAATTAATCGCAACTTCATCTTCATGTGTGCAAACAGAGTCAATGCTCTGTGTCATCTCCTGGGATTAAAACAAGAATTTCTGAGTTGATTTTTAATGCATCAGCGTTTTGGGGTGTAAGAATTACTTTAGTTGACTTGTGAACTACTTGCATACTGATCCCACCTCTGTTGCCTTACAACAGCTTGTTGTTCTTGAGTTAATCTTTCTCTCGCTCTTCTTTTTTGCCCTCGATTCAGTCATTTTTTCGTTCGAGTGGAGTTTCCATGCTTAAGCTTATTTCAAAGGTAACTTATTTTTCTTGTGACAGTAATAAACACTTAGAATACAGTATTTTTGAGCTGCAATAGAAGTAGTTATGGCCATTCGTGTCATTTCTAGGTACAGAAATTCAGCATTACTGAAAGCAACTGCAAGCTTGTGTATGTACTCGTATATTGTAATATGCAATACCCCGCCGAACTCGGTTCCCACGATACGGACTCGAGTATATAAGGCTCTGGATCTCTCTCATTTTTTTAAAGTGACATTATAGTACACTTGTACAGCGAAAATGAGTATTAATTTACCAGTGAACTGGAACCAAGACCGCCAGTGCTAATTTCTTCCTATCTATTCTTAAGAGCATGACATGAAACATATAAATAAATATATAAATTTATATATAAACACATGACGATCATTCTTAGTATTAGATTAGATTAGATAATTAATTTTGGCTCACTTGTGTAGTACTTTAAACATGATTGAAAACATTGAAAATGTTCATTATGCACAGAATAACTGAAAATATAAATACCACACACTTTATATCTGAAAACTCTTGTCTGCTCAGAGAAATATTTGCACGTAAAAATTGCTGAACTTTTAAGTGCTTTAATTGCAGTCATGTTACATGGACGTAGCATATGTATCACTGATACAGCCAGTCTTCGCGTATGATATTAATGCCGTAAAATTTTGGTGGGAACTTTGAAGAAATTTCGGCCCAGTTTCACAACTGTGATGGAAAAGCTTGTCTAACTTTAATAAAACATCTGACATTTTGCTCAGAAAATATCTGACATTTTGCTCAGAAATATCTGACATTTTGCTCAGAAAATATCTGATATTTTGCTCAGAAAATATCTGACATTTTGCTCAGAAATGACATTTTGCTCAGAAATATGACATTTTCCTCAGAAATATCTGACATTTTGCTCAGAAAATATCTGACATTTTGTTTTAGCACCTATGAGGCAAAAAGTGGAGCACATTAAAAACAGAAGCAGTAAGAAACTGACCTTGCATGGCGGAGACACATTTGAAGACGTTTAGAGGACCCAGCTGGGCGTACTGGCCCAGGCCCAGCTCCAGGAAATATAGCGGGATTCCCACCAGCACCAGACACACGACGTACAGGAGCAAAAACGCGCCTGGGAAAAGTTGAGCGTAAGATGAAGCATCCAAAAATTTAGGAAGTCAAAATTCATGAATCCTGAAAAAATTCTCCGCCATGGTTGTAAGCCATGTACGGGAATCGCACCACATTGCCGATTAACATGTAATTCCTTACCTCCACCATGGTTGTAAGCCATGTACGGGAATCGCACCACATTCCCGATTAATATGTAATTCCTTACCTCCACCATGGTTGTAAGCCATGTACGGGAATCGCACCACATTCCCGATTAACATGTAATTCCTTACCTCCACCATGGTTGTAAGCCATGTACGGGAATCGCACCACATTCCCGATTCCCACAGTGAGGCTGAAGCAAGAGAACAAGAACTCGGCCTTGTTACCCCACTGAGGTCTGGGGGTTATGCTGAAACTGGAGGGAGGTGACAGGATGGGGGGGCTGTCCTGTAGCTCCACCTGTATTCGAACAAATTCATTTTTACAGAAAGATAGTACTTGTCACTTTCAATTCACGCTTAATAACTTGGAACTTTTGTTTCAGGTTGAAGTTAACATGATTGAATTTAAATTCTGCACAAACTACAGGGTTCTTGAAAGGTTTTTTACATTTTGACCTTTGGAGATGCACCTTCAGTCTCGTTAACTGTGTTTTTAAATGGAAGTGTCTGCAAAATTATCTATAAACTAATTTCAGTAAATCATATTATAATTATGAACACGGGATGCATAATCTTATTTTAACAATGTCCTTATAGTCATATTCAACTCTTTTAAAGAGTTTTTTTCGCATGCACAATTTAATGATGCATAATATTTTTCTTAATTTATGGTATTATTAATAATGTATTATATAATCTAAGAGATTATTAACAATTCGATTAACAATATAATTTGTTTTTGTTCATACAGCCGCTAAAAAAGTTTAATTATAAACTAATAACACACCATGATGTTGTCAATAAAGCTACTAGATTTTGAAGGTATCATCGTAGTAGTTGTGTGCAAACTTATCAGATTATATTTACGTTATGTTTTCTCGTATACTTTCTTCCAATGGAGTTTAAGCTGTTTTTCTTTTCTTGAAACAATGAAATGAAGTGAATTTACTAGAAATTAACGAAACTGTTGATGTATGCGACAATTTAGTTTAGTCAGTTTACAACCAACTGAGGACAATTCTGTACAAACTCAATCTTTCTTATACGTACTACTCACATGACTCACCTTACTCAAGTAACACTCACACCAACACTTCTCACTTGACTCACCTTATTCACGTTGTAGGGACAAGGCACGTAATTCTTTCTCCACTTTGCATCCAATTCATCCTCATCGCTTGGCTCCGTCTGAGAACCACCATTTTTACTGCTAGTCTTGTGGCCGTTGACAGTAGAAACTTCAGCAGTGGTCGTGGTGGAGGTGGAGGTCGTGGAGGGAACGCTGCATGGCACATAGTTCGCCTTCCACTTGGCGTCCAAGTCCACTTCGCTTTTTTCACTTGTAACGTTGGAAGTTTTATCGATTATTTTGTCATATTTGTTTTTGGAAGGCGCGTCCTGGTCAACGTTGAGATCAATGTCAGGTGAAGACACGCTGTTGGACATCTCAACATGAGGCATTTGCTTTGGGGTAGAATTGGACGAAGAGCTGTTGTTCGTCGAGCTGTTACGGTAACTGTTCGCTGTCTGTTCAGGAAGCGTGTCCTGAAAGGGAAAACGAGGTCACAGGGTAACGAAGCAGATAAAAAATATATGTTGGAATAAGATATTAAAATCGCATAATGTTTATTAATATAATTCCCTTTTTGACTTCAAATTTGTAATATATCTTCTTTAAAATTTTCGGTCGATCAGGCAAGCTGACCCAGGGGAAATCGTTCAAAATCATGACCCCTGAATAAGAGAAGTTAATGTGTCCAGATAAAATAGGAGCTCAACAAACAGCACTAAAATGCAGAGTTAAATTACTTAGTTCAACATCAATGCAAGACTAGCTTTTACTTCAATATTTGTCAAACATTTTATTAGATAATAATCGATGAAAACCCTCGTTGAGTTCACGAAAACATTTCACGCTCAATTTAGTAATGATGTATAAAAGATCTAAGGATGGTGGTATTGAACAGCTGTGCAAAATCTGTAATCTGTCAACCACGTATAAACTAAATAAATTAAAAATATCGTTACCTAAACTAGAGGCTGGTCTATCTTTCTTGTAATTCTAGATGAATGCAACACTTGATCTGAGTAGGCAGATTATGAATCAAGATTAATCAACAAAGATGAGCACGTCAATTCCGCTGAGTGATGTAGAACATCCCCAAAACAAAATTCAAACGTTTTTCATTAGCGATTATGTAGAGTGTGCTCAGTCAAAAAAAAATCACAGCTCAACAAATGTTTAACAACTTAACACTTCATTTCACTTTCTGTCTTCAGCAGATGGTCTTCAAGTTGAGAACCCCAATAAAGTGTCATGCTGCTAAATCTCAATTAAAAATCTGCAAAAATTTAAGCTATTTTCAAAAAAGCTCGAGATTGAAGAAAAATACCCCTCACGGAGAAGATATTTGTTTGTGAGCATCGCTTTTTTCATGTACAATTTTATGGGGGAAACTGATTTTACCAGGAATTGTCTCTGCAGGTAAAACAATTCGACACTGACTTCAAACCTTAAGGATAAAGTGAAAGAGCAATAGAGATCGAACTGTTGTGTCACTTAATGGTGTCAGCAGGAGGTACAGAGATCTGAATGTCAGTGTAATTGTGTCCAACTAACAAGACTTATTGTGCTTTGTGACTTGACAACTTATTTCTTTTAAGCCTTTTCGTCAGCAAATGAAATAGGGTTAAAGGTAGTGGATTTATTCAGAATTTTCCAGGCGTTTTTGAGCACGTTAACATAAGAACTTCTCACGAAAAATTAAATTCCGATAATACTGAGAGCTTTTAAAAATCTTACAGGCGACGCTTTTAATTTTCCAAAGCGGTTCTGCTCTATGTAATAATGGGAGCTAACAACTTGAAGATCAAGATCCAAAAGCACTGAGTAACGCAGCAACTTTCCACGAGCTCCATAAGCCTTACGAGATCATTCTTGACTCGTAGTAACTTCCCACGAGCTCCATAAGCCTTACGAGATCATTCTCGCCTCGCATTAACTTCCCACGAGCTCCATAAGCCTTACGAGATTATTCTCGCCTCGTCCATTGCATCACTCGCCACCGCGCAACGCTCCATGCAACGCAGAATAATTTGTGTGCACTTTTATTGACAAACTTTCCCTTGAGAACTTTTTCTGGCGGATTTCCTTCACTGTGAGCCGCAAGGCAAAATCTCAAGTTAGTAGAAGCTTTTTCTGCCCTCATGGAACAGCTTGCTATACGTCTTACGTCGTCGTAAGAGACAGCTGTCACTCATACATTTCTGTCGTAAACGTATGAGGGGAAGTCGTATATACGGCGGCACGTTTTCCCAATACTTCTCACTCTCCGTACTGTTGATGTAAATAACTCCCGTCTTATTTCAGTGAGACACTTTATTGGGGAAAAATACAAGAACAGAAATATAATCTGACAGTAGAACGAATTTCATGAGACTGATGTAGTTACTCTAAAAATTACCTTAAACTCCTAAGTATCGCGCAGACCCTCATCCTCCTCACAACATGCGATGTGTGGTAATATTTCTCCTCATTGAACAAAAAATTGTAAGAAAAAGCTCACCGTTTGTGCTCGAAAATAACAATATTATTATCTGTTAACTTTTTATAATAAATTATGTAAAATAAATTAGTGCAATGATTTAAACCAGTCATGAGCTCGGAACATCTATCATGAATTATGTACATGCCGAAGGCAGCTCTAAGAAACCAAATTAATTGTGTGAGTTGAAGTTGGTTTCCTCGCAAATAATTTGGATGAGCAAGTATTGTGATTGTTTTCATGGTTACAAGGATTGCCTGCAGTCTGGATGCAAGTATTGTGATTGTTTTCATGGTTACGAGGATTGCCTGCAGTCTGGATGCAAGTATTGTGATTGTTTTCATGGTTACGAGGATTGCCTGCAGTCTGGATGCAAGTATTGTGATTGTTTTCATGGTAACGAGAACTACCTGCAGTCTGCATGCAAGTATTGCGAGTGTTTTCATGGTTATGAGGATTGCCTGCAGTCTGGATGTAAGTATTGTGATTTTCACAGTTGCAGGTTGGGATTGACGGTACATTACACTGTGTACAATTACACATATACATCTGTACAACATTTAAGTTTCATCAATTTTGAGTAAAATCTCCTGCGATTATTCATACTTCGATTCAAGTTCATGTAAAGAGAAGTAACGTAGGCTTTCAGAGTAGAAATCTGTTCTTGTTTTAAATTTACTGAAGCTCGCTCCATATTTTTCTACCTCTCCTTAAGACATGCGGAGAAGCGATCTCTGGAACGCAATACCAAAAATAAAAATAGTTGAGGACTGAAGGCATGCACGGGGACCTCATTTGGTATTTGATGCAACAAAGGAATTAATTAAAGAGCGAGAGAAACTTGGTCTCATGATCGTTACAGGTATTTTTTCTAGTGTTGGTCAAATGTCAGGTCGATTTATAGGAAGTGATTAGTCAAGGCCCTTCACTTAAGGAGAGACACTTCTGCACAACTAGGTGGTCTAAAACTAAAGCTAACGCTAGTTATGCAGAACTAGATGGTGTAAAACTAAAGCTAGTTATGCAGAACTAGGTGGTCTAAAACTAAAGCTAGTTATGCAGAACTAGGTGGTCTAAAACTAAAGCTAGTTATGCAGAACTAGGTGGTCTAAAACTAAAGCTAGTTATGCAGAACTAGGTGGTCTAAAACTAAAGCTAGTTATGCAGAACTAGATGATCTACAACTAAAGCTAGTTATGCAGAACTAGATGGTGTAAAACTAAAGCTAGTTATGCAGAACTAGATGGTGTAAAACTAAAGCTAGTTATGCAGAACTAGATGGTGTAAAACTAAAGCTAGTTATGCAGAACTAGATGGTCTAAAACTAGAGCTCGCGCTGCAGAATTTGAAGGCTTAGAACGAGAAGCTTCAAAAGTAGAACTAGGTCTGCAAAACTAAGTAGTTTTCCGACCAGAATAGTAAAATTGTTGCGCTCATTTCAAATTTTGCACTTTTCACTCCGCCATGTATCAAATTTGTACATAATTTGAATTGTATATATCAATATATATATATATATACATATATATCTATATGAATAAATATGATTATTAATTATATAAATAAATAAATATACTTGATTTAATTAGTAATATACACTGCATTTCTCTTACATCATTTGACCCACATGAACCAAAAGACAAAATTCAAAACGTTCGTTAACGTAAAATTCTGTGTAAGTTTCAGTATTTCCCACTGATCAGGAGGACAATCTGTTTAGGACTACTACAAAACAGAGCTAGAAAGTATTCACTTGAAGTTTATAAACAAAAATAACTATTTTAATTGTACTCGAATTATATTATTTTCCTTCTACATGTTATGGCCAAAATTGGTAAAAATGTTCGTATGTGTAATAATACAACTAAGGTTGTATAATTTGATTTTATAATTATTAAAACAATTTTCAGTACATTACACCGTAATCTCAAGAAAAAACCTTTAGTTCATAGAAAAATCAGATTTATTAAAAAGAGTCCTTTAAAAGAGCATGACAGTCGTGAAGTCTAAACAACTTCTGAATCTTTCGAGTTTACAGGAAAGTATTCCATGGAAACTTAACGTAAAATATTGCATGATAACTTATTGTAAATGTATTGCATGAAAACGGAAAAGAAATCTGGTCTTACGAACGTACACGTACGAATTTGCAGCACTACTGGTCAATGTGAGCAGCTTGATGTGCAGTGACTTTAAAATTAGTAAGAAATACAATCGTTACACTAACATTCAGCTTTAAGTGTTTGCCTGTTACCCTGGTATTAAGCTCAAATGTTTGCCTGTTACCCCGGTATTAAGCTCAAGTGTTTGCCTGTTATCCTGGTATTAGGCTCAAGTGTTTGCCTGTTACCCTGGTATTAAGCTCAAGTGTTTGCCTATTACCCTGGTATGAAGCTCAAGTGTTTGCCCGTTAAATTCATGTTAAACTTTGCGTGTTCGTTTATTACATTCGTGTTAAATTTTAACGTTCGCCTGTTACGCTCATGTTCAATTTTATATTTTGCTTCATAATTTTAGCTCCCCAAAAAGTTATAACGCATAATAAATGCGCTAAAGTAGCACATTTCAACAATATTAATACGACCAATGATGTAAACGCTTCCAACAAAAATGATACGAAATGCCGTCAGATGTTCAACTCTACAAATGAATTCAAATTTTGAAATTAACTCGTGTTTCATTATTTAGGTGCTGCGTTTCCGCGTCTTGAGAGAACAGGAAGAGGCAAGCGGCCTCTGAGGCTGCGCTACAAGGCGTCCACATCTCTTAAGATGGGCACAAAAACACGCGTCCTCGGCGTGCATGACGCCAAGACGGGTCTGTGAGGTACCGAGACGGGTCTGTGAGGTACCGAGACGGGTCTGTAAGGTACCACGACGGGTCTGTGAGGTACCACGACGGGTCTGTGAGGTACCACGACGGGTCTGTG